>GL501492.1:669547-769246 GCA_000149185.1 Mayetiola destructor
GAATCAACCGAAAGAACACATGAGCACGATCAACATTCATTTCAATTGTGAACAATGAATGATAACAACAACAAAGGCCATACAGCACGTTACTTGTTTATACGGCAAAACGAATTTTGCCTATTCGTTTCGGTTTCGCGACAGAAAAAGAATTGTTTTATTTATTGTGTGGTATAGAGCAATAAATAAAAAATTGTTCCCTGGGCCATGGACGCGGGGAAAAGGCGATAATTTTTATACGAATGTCAATGCGAAAATACTAAATGGAATTGAATGATTGCTAATTTTGGCTTTTGTCGTCAGATTCCATTTAAATTTAAATAAATTGTTCTGGATCTTATTTTTGGTTTCATGTTTTTTTATCGCACATTCCTCTTTCGTTCTCTCTGTGCTCTTCTTTTTCATTCAATAGAGCATATCATGAGATTTCGTTAGCATTTTGAATGTTGTGACAATGACAATGATTTATTTTGATGTGAACATTTTTATCTCAAAATTTTCGGTATATTCAAGTTTGATTTGACTCAAAAGATCGGATTGTTCTCCGACTATTTTCAATTATTCATGTGTACAAAATTTATTTTTTCATTCTAATCACAGCTAGACTTGGCTCCGAATGGCTAAACAAAGATAAACCGACGATAAAATTGACGCACTCGTTCACTCAATGTGCTAAAATGAAAAAAAAATAATAAAAATTCAACGAGTACTTTGACATCTTTTCGGGCTGAAAATTCCTTTTTTTCCATGAAATATCTCAATTTTTCAATGTCACAAATAAATTAATAACCGAATTTTTTCGATTTTCAATGCCTTGCCCGCCGTTTTCACAAGTTCTAATCAGTTACATATAAAAGTGATTCAGATTGAATCACAGTGGATTCCAAGAAAACACCTTTCGTCGCCAGTTACCATGATAATCAAACATTCCGTTGAAGCATTCAATTATTTTTGTTTTTTCAATCACGCACTTGAAATCACGCAGCTTTTTTAAAAAATGAACTCAAAAATGGATTGTTCAACGTTTGATTATTGTTGAGGTAAACTCGGTATGTTTTGTATCCACATAATCTTCATATTTGGATAGCGTCGTATGTTATGTACATTTATATTGATATTATAAATAATGTTCACCTTATAAGTACACACACACACACACTATTCAAATCATTCACATCTGTGTCTATTTAGCACTCGAACAACAACCGTTAGATAATAATCCATTTGTTCGCATTGGTGCACATAAAACGTGTGTGTGTGTGTGTGTGTGCCTGCCACAGACCGTCTGTCCATCGCCACACGTCTCGTGCCACTAATTATTACACACCGCTGATCAAATGAAAATGAAAAATTTTGATCAAATATGTAAATCGATTATTATTATTATCTTTATTATTAGACGAATATATCTTTCAATTAAGAAACTTTTGCGTCGGTACAACGTCCGATAAATGAAATGTATGAAAACGTGCAAACATCATAATTGACAATTGTGAAAAGTTGATCAAATGGTGGTGTAAATAAATCGATAAATGGAATTTTTTGAGAAAGAAAAAACTGTTTTCAAAACGAAATATGAAAAAGACGATCAATATCATATCGAATATTAAATACACAATAAACATAGCGAAATGTTTCGTTATTTGCTTAAGTAATTGATTGAATAGATAGATCACTTTCGGTTCGCGATTGATTGAAATTATTATTGTTATTCTAATTGTTCAAATAAACTGTTTGTTTGTTTGTTGTTTGTTGTTTTTTTTTTTTGGTTTTGTTTGATTAGCTAAAAGAATCGTCGAATTTCGAAGTGAGTCAAAAATTGTGATGGAACTCTTTCAATAGCTCATTTCGCATTTCGCATTTTATTTATTATTTTATTATTGATTTTATGGTTTGTCACCTTATTACCTCATCGTCATTCGTCCATTTTTATACGGGGACATTCGAACTGTTCGAATCTGTTTGGTCAAAGTAATTCAATACATATAATCATTGTTAGTCGAATCAAAAATATCGTGTGACCAAAAATATTGACAGAATTACAATCACCGAATATGACACGTTCATATTCTTCACACATCATTCGACGCGTAGATGTCATCGTAAAGGTGGTCACATCCAAAATTGAATTGAAAAAATTACTTTGTGAAATTGTGAATCTGGTAATAAATAAATGAAAAGAATTGTTTTGTTCGTGTTCAGTGTTCAATGTTCGTCTTTTTCTCACTTTTTTATTTTTGAGATTTTCTTTCTTTCTTCTGCTTTGTTTCCTGCAGTCACTTGTTGGCCATTTTTCAACTTGTCATCCCCGATTAAATTTTCATTCGAAAATTACAATACGTGATTTTATGGCAAGAGAACGTTCGGCTTATCTACTTAGTATAGTTTAGTTTAGTTTGATGATAAAATAAATTGGATTCAATGAAAATTGTCTTCAATTTGAATTTGAACAATTCAACATTCAAATGAAATTTACTATCATTTTGCAATGGAATGTGCGCTTAATATCACATTTCATACACATTTCACACAGCCAAACTATGTGTGTTTACATTCAACAAATTATCTAAACAAAGCAAAATAAAAAACAGAAGAGAGAAGTCTTTCAAAGAAATTCAAGCTTATAGATACATGATACGTGATATGTGATACGTTTAAAATAGCTGCGCCATTGCAATTATATATTTTATTGGATTAACAACAGATTAGTTTGAATTATTCTCAATGTTTTTACTTTGCTTTGGCTCCGCTAATGGGGCGCACTTCAGACACACACACACACACACTTGAAGAGAGACCAACTAATTTGAATGCATATCCATGAAGCTCATCAAATTTCCAGAATCGCCAATGTCCCAGAGGTCAACTCACGAAACAATATTTATCGAATATGATGATGATGATAAATTGCTTAATTTAAAAAAAAAATAAATTAAAAAGGAATCTGTACAAAATGACCTTGGCTGAGGTTGGATTATGTAGTGCACGGTGCGCTTATTAAGTAAAATTTACAGTTTTAGTATATAGTTTGTCTATTGGCTGACTGTTGACTGCTGTTACACTGACTCAATGATATTGCAATTCTTATCTCACTGTTAATATGGCTGAATGAGCGAATGTGTGCTATATTATTTGCATTTTATGTTTTAAAGTTGATTCACAACTCACAATTTTATAACAATAAAAATTGTGAGCAATAGACAACCGACAACGCTATTAATTATGTACATTATTACTTTGTCTATCATTCATCATTGAAAACGATAAATTGTGGCAAGAAATCGCCAAAAACAGTAAATTAACAATGATATTTTGTTTTTTAATTTTCACTGTTTCAATTAAACGTTATTTTCGTTGATTTGTTTGACTTCTGGTTGTCTATATTTTTGCGTTCTATGTGATAACAATGAACAACGAACAACCATAAAATGGTTATACATTTTCAATTTGAAATACAGTTTCGTTTTTGATAAAAATCAAACTTAATGATAAAATAACAATGGAATTGTTCATTTTTCATTGTTTCTTTTTTTTTTTCTTTTTTGAATATTTTTTGCAAGGCAATTAACTAATACTTGTGATAATGAAATTATCAAAATTTAAAGTTTGGTTACCCAAAAATGAGCAATTTGATTTTAATGGAATGATCATCATCAGCCGGTGATGATACCAAATGAATTGGGTGTGTCACAGAAAGATTAGGGCTGGTATGTCTTGTGATTATTATTTTTCATTACATTGTATATACATAGCCGTTTCATGTTTTTTCTTTAAGGAAAAAAAACCAAATTTATCACCGCCTCAATCTTAAAGATCGGAAGTAATTTTCGTATACTATGCATGAATATATCTGAATTGGAAATTGAGAATTAAGAAATAAATACCCAAAAAAAATCAGACTTGAATACTGAACATCAATGGATCATGTTTACTGTTTACAATCACACACGATCCTAATTCAATTTCAGTATTTGTACCCATTCAATGTGTTATCAATATCATGAAAATAAAACCGTCACACAGTATATCATATACCAGACACCAGATACCTGATACTAAATTCAATTGATGTACTGAACGTCGAACGATTGTTCAAGTAGCGAACATTTCAAGGTCTTTTCTAATATTATTTCTCTTTTTCAAATAGATAAAATGCGCTCAACCATAAATTAAATTGAAAAAAATATAAAAATTATTCCATGCGAATGAATAGATTGTGATTGAGTGATTGACCAATGTGATGATGATTTCGTTTGATCTTTTTCACAATATTATGAGAGAGCCTTTGTGTCGATTATCATTAATTCCTTTCGGCCTATGTGCCGCTTTATTCTAACTTAGTTAGTTCCCGATTGCAATGGAGAATGCGGCGAAAAAAAAAATCCAACCTAACGTTTCACATGACAAATACAGAATGCATGACAATACAGAATGAATTGAAATTTTTATTTCCGTACCATCAATTATTTATTTATCAAAATCTCAATGTTTCCGGTGCGATTTCATCGCTCAAAATAACAATCTGTTTTTTTTTTGCTGCCTCCCCAAATTGCTGCTATTGTTTTTGAACTGATTTTTCATTCATGACGATGCAATCCGAAATTAAAACATAAACCACAAAAATAACAAGAGCAAAAAAATTTTGTTTGCTTGTACTAGAGTCAGTCAGCGCATAGCTCAAATCATAACGAACACAGAAAGAGAAAGAGAATAAATGTTTTTGTTGAACGAGTTCGTTGTGGTTTTTTTGTTGTTGTTGCGAATGGCAATTAAAGTCAATCAATGAAATGGACCTAAAATGCTATGAGTTTTTTTATCGATTCAATCTCGCAAATGAATCTCATGATTACGCTGCACAATCGGGCCTAAGAACTGTTCATTTTTCAGCGTTTAAGTAAAAAATAGACAAACAGTAAACCGCCTGTTGAATGGCTTTCGTTGGCAAACGATAATAATATAATCATAAATCATGTTCACAACTTACAACACCCATTCAAACAAAAAAATAAACTCAGTCAGCCTCAGCCACTAGCCACTTTTCACAAAAGTTTTTAATTTTCATACACATGACATGAATGGTGAAAATAACCATTTTTTCGTTGTATTTAATTTACCAAGCGATTTTTAAACATAATTTTATTTTTCTTATTCATTCATAAAAAAAAACGTTGAACAAAAAGTAAACAATATTTAAGGTCAGGCTATTGTACAATATATGCGTTTCTATGTCGCAATATGCAATATTGATCGCAGCTTATAAATTGCAACTATGTATATTCGTTGTTTGTTGCTCATTGCTCACGTTGTTTTGCTTACGTTTTTTTTTTGTTTTTTTTTTCATTTCGTTCACAGAATGTGTATGGAATTTGAAATTAATGTTTTTGAACTCGGATTTTGTGTGCGCAAACCATTTTTGTGTAGTTTTTCGGAAACGATAAAAAAAATAAGCAAAAGAAAAAAAAATGCAGCGTCAGATAGATGTGTAATGTTTAGCAAATGGACTTTTAATAAATAAATTCAATGAAATAATCATATAATAATGATTATTTTTCGTCGTATATTAATTCATTGGTTTTTCCCCAAATGCTGAATTTACCATTGAGCACAATTCTCAGAATGGACGTGATTTTTATATGCATTCGGAATTTAAATACAGTAAATGAATTCGTGCTAATGCCACCAGTCGTCATTTACCGTGTCATTGATTTTATCAATAAATCAATATAAATGAAGGATTTCTTTTGAATGTTCCACCACAAAGAATATGACCACTGTCCAATGCCCGTTGTCCATCCAAAAAATTATGATTATTATAAATTGTTTGATTTGTTTTTTGTTTTTTCCTCCTTTCAGTCAATGAGAATGAGTTACGACGAATCAAAGATGCATTCAAACGATCGGCTGGCTCGAACGGAACGACTTTAAGTAAAAATGCATTTCTTCAGGATGTTCTATCCGAAGGGATACCAGTAGTATTAGCTGATTGGCTTTATAATGCATGCGGTGGTACACAAAAGGGTATTGCATTCAAGGAATTGTTATGCGGTTTGGTGCTATTAACGCGGGGATTACCTGATGAAAAAATTAAGTAAGTTTATTGACCATTTTTTTCATTATTGTATTGGACGCATCACGCATGACGCAAAAAGGAAACATTAAGTGAGAATAACAGGCCAGAATGGGATGGGAGATATACAATAGAATGATAAATTTAACACTTTCCGTTGACGCGTCTGAAATGACGAAATAATCCACTTGATAATTCATTCGATCAATATATTTATCTATTTGAATAAATGAGAACGTTTCCAGAAGGTGAATGGAAATTTTTATGTGGACTTTATGACTTGCATTATGATGTATGTAGTCATTTGCCTTTGATTGGCTTTATGTTTTAAACCAACATTATAACGCTAATGTATTATACAAATCAAAATCAAAATTCGTTTAGAATGAAATTGAAAAAGATTAAGCATGGGACGTTATTGGTCACGTGTGTTATCATTGCCTTCAATTATTTTGCTTAAATGATGTTTGAAATGGGCCTATGGCCATTCTTGAACAAATTTTATACATCAAACCGGCAATAACTTTTGAATTCATTTTCAAACTTATCATCATTTCAATCGAAAATGTTTTGTGTTAATACAAAATAATCGGAACGCAGTCATTTAGGAAAAAAAAATCGATGTATGAACTTTGTACACGTATGCATTGTGCAACGTTTTTGTTAAATGGAGTCAATCAATACATTGGATGCATGCCGAGTTGCATTGTTTTAAATTTTCCATATCAGAATTTCCGATTTACCGATTCAATATCAAGGTATTGATTATTCCAGTCACTTTAAATCACTTTGAAATTTAAATTTTATTCGATTTTTTTTTTGTATTTAATGCCAACGACAAAATAAGCTCACTATAAAACCTTAACCAATTCGACTCTGATCCCTACAATGTTACAATTGACTTTTTATTTGTTCAATTTCAATTTTAAAATGTGCAATAAATCAGCAACATTGTCGAATCAAACATTTTAAACGTTTCGAATGACGTGGAATGGAATGGAGTTCAATGACACATTTTATTTTAGACTACATAGCAATATATGCATGCAGTCGGCAACATTGTAACCGATTTACATTCGCAATGATACATTTTATTCAATTAGAAATGAAGAATATTATGTGTAACAAAAAAAAACCGGGAAAAAAAATCAATAATATCCATTAGTGTTTGCATTGCATTGACCGACTCAACTAATTATTACATAAATCAATATTCCATTTCATTTCCATGCTCCAAATTCCGGATTTTTACAATTTTTCGCAAATTTTTTTTTTCTTTTCTTTCAGATTTTTATGGAATGTTTACTGCAATGATTCGGGCACACATATTTTAAAAAATGAATTTAAAAAAGCCTTGCAAATCGAAGAAACTTATCAACAACCGAACACTATAACGGGCGTAACAAATGAATCACAAACGAGAACACAAAGTATTCTATTATCGTTGTTCGGTCATTCGGATCGTGTAAATTTTGAACAATTTAAATTATGGATCACAAAACATGAACGAGCCACAGTGTTATCACGATGGCTTTTATTGGAGTCATGTGTTAATTTGAGTACCGAATTGGAAACGCCAACATTTTATCAAAGTTTAGCAGGTGTTACGCATCTTGAAGAGCAGGTATGTTTCAATGTCTTGGGACAAATTGATTAAGCTAAATTGGATGTTATGTTTATTTTTAATTGTCTCATATCGTTCATAGGACATTGGTGACTTGGAGAAAACATTTTGGTCGTTAAAAGGATTGGCTAAAACCGGTCAATTAGATTTAGAATCATTAGCACCATTAATAAGCCCACCGGTACCATTGTCCGCATTGAATGGCGTTTTTTCGGCATTCGATGAAAACCGAGATGGTCACATTGATTTTAAAGAGCTTTGCTGCGGTGTGTCGGCTGCATGTCGAGGACCAAGGGTTGAACGAAGTAAATGTATGTAAATTCGATTGACAATAATTATTTTTTTTTCTTCGGCGACGCGAAAGACCTTCACCCAAAATTTTATTTTATTTTCCCCGTTTCCAGTTTGTTTCAAAGTATTCGACATCGATCGTGATGGTGTTCTTAATGTACAAGAAATATCGGATATGATAAATATTTTATTATTCGTTGCCAAAGAGAGTTCAAATTCAAATGCAAATCAAATGAAAAATTTAACATATATTCAAGTATTTGATGAGCTTTGCGAACGTGCCGCTGCTAATAAAATGCCAACAAAAGTGACAAATCCAATTATAAATGATGATAAGGATGCCAAAGATTTAACATTCACACAAGAGGATTTCATGATGTGGAGTGTTCAAAGTCAATCGAATTTATTGCAACCATTTATGGATTTATTGTTTGAAGTGTGTCATGTTGTGCTTGGTTTACGACCGCAGTGCCGTCATTTAGAGCATAATATTGGTAAGTCATTTTCGTGAATCGTTCAAATTAAATATTATAAAAAAAATTAATTTTGCCTAAATTGATTATAGTAAAAGGATGGTTAGGACGTGAAGTTCGACGAGGCTATAAAGTGGGTCAATTTTGGTATCTTGTTTCAACCGATTGGTGGCAAAATTGGCAACAATATACACAATCAACACCGTCGGTGCCATGTGGTTTTTGTAAAACAACATCTAGTTATACGGTTAGTCGTCATTCAAGTACCGGTACAGGTGCAAATAGTTTAGATGAAGCTGTTGTTTGTGACGAAAGTTTTACATCCAATTCAACGGAATCGATGGGTGATTTGCTTTTTGCTGGCGATTCATCGAGTCTAGGATCGGGCAGTAGTGGTATTTCATGTAGTGCAGGTCGCAATTGTTCCATTCATCCGGGACAAATCGATAATTCCAGTTTGATTGAAACATCAGCCTATAAAAATGTAAAAACTCTAACGGGTGAAGGTGGCCGACTAAAGCGAAATTTTATTCTATCCGAACATCGTGAATATGAATTGATTCCGGATTCATTGTGGAAAGCTTTGTCACAATGGTATCGTTGCTCATTGCCATTACCACGTCAAGTAATTCAATCTCATCCATCGATGCCAGTCGAATTGGAATTGTATCCGCTAAATTTACGAATAATACGGCATCAAGCAAGCTCTCCGATTGTACAAACCGTTTCATCGTGGGGAGCTGTTGCTGGTGGTGGCTATGGTGCCGTAACATCAGCTGGAAATTATGTAAGTAATTCCGTTTCAGCAGCTTTGCAACCACCAAAACGATATTTGGCGTATACAGCTGCATTCAGTCGCTTGGCTAGTGTTAAACAGGTCGGTGAATTTTTGTGCCAGTATTTAAAATTGAAAATGGAAGACGTTCGACTGTGGCATGTTTTCAATTCGGAAGACAGTGCTTGTCTATTGGAAGAGGAAAATTTAACGCTTCAAGATTTGGCAATTGCCGACAATGATCAAATTCTGTTGGAAGTGCGAAGCAAAGATCTTACCTGGCCTGAAGAATTGGGATCATTGACATTGTCACAATCGGCAAATGCAGCACACGAAAGACGTGCTACAATTATATCAGTTCAATCGGTTCATGCACCCGGAGCAACTGGTCTACATAATTTGGGTAATACGTGTTTTATGAATTCAGCGCTACAAGTGCTATTTAATACACAACCATTGGCACAATATTTCATACAAAATATGCATTTATATGAATTGAATACAATGAACAAACTTGGCACAAAGGGCCAATTGGCCCTGCGTTATGCTGAACTATTAAAAGAAGTTTGGACAGCTTCAACACGTTCAATAGCACCGTTAAAATTAAGATTTTGCATGACAAAACATGCACCACAATTTGCTGGCGGCGGACAACATGATTCCCAGGTACGAACATTTTCAGATTTTCCCAAAATCTCCTTTTGAATTGATGCCGACAAATGTGTTTTGTACTTTTTGAACAGGAATTACTAGAATGGATGCTTGATGGGCTGCACGAAGATTTAAATCGTGTCATGGAAAAACCATATTCCGAATTAAAGGACTCAAATGGTCGACCTGATAGTGAAGTGGCCGCTGAAGCATGGTCTCAGCATCATGCAAGAAATCAAAGTATTGTTATCGATTTATTTTATGGCCAGCTCAAGTCAAAGGTCAGCTGTTTAACGTGCGGTCATGATTCGGTGCGATTCGATCCATTCAGTCTACTTAGTTTGCCATTACCAGTTGAGAATTATACTTATTGTGAAGTTTTAGGTATGTATACAATGTACACGAAGCAATGCTCCCCTTTTTCGTGGATTCCTTTCAGCAAACATAATCAATTAAAATACTAATCGTAAACAACAGTTATTCGACTCGATGGATCCGTTCCGGTTAAATATGGTCTTCGATTGAATTCCGAATCCAAATATGCTGATTTAAAAACCGAACTATCAAAGCTGTGTCAACTGGGTCCAGAGTTAATGTTAGTGTGTGAATTATCCAATTCACAAATTCGTTGTTCTTTGTCCGATTCGCAAAAAGTCAAAGTTTCAACAGCAACCGAACTCTTTGTATACGAAATACCAAAAGGTGATTTCTGGAATCCACGCATCAACACCGACCAAATTCTCAATATCGAACAAGGTTTGAAAGATATCCAACGAAATCCAGGTACACAAAAATAAAATAAAATCCATCCCAATTTCTTTACTAAAAATCTCTTCTTCTTTTTTTTTTGGAAATGTTAATTGTTTAGCACTTCAAACTCTACCAACCGATAATCAATTGACACATACATCATTATCGTCGACCACCTCCGATGACATTCAATTGATTTCGTCATATGATAAAAGTGGCGTCAAATTCAATGCAAACAATCAAACAATTGCAATGAATTGTCGAACATCGAAGGTAAGCCGGTGCTTTGGAAACACTCTCTGCATGCCACAGAATCTGTTGTGCTTTAAGGTACGGTTAAGTACTAATTTTTTTGTAATTTAGTTTTTAGTTTTTTGGATTTGTTTTTTTTTTTTAATTTAATTCTTCATTCTCTGTCTCCATTTTTGACATCATTAAACAAAGAAAAAGAAAACACAGTATTTCACTTTGCAAATGTTTCTCTTTCTAAATGTTCGTACGAACATCTACCATGAAAATTTAATTTTCTCCGCTAAAAAATGATGAGATTATTATTCATTGAATATATTTTTAATGAGCATTAATGAGCAGGTTTTTCCGAAAGAAATTTTCTCAAATCAAAATCAATGGATCCACATAGTACACACACACACCCAAGCCCTCCTTCAATTAATCGACCGATGAAATACAAATGGTTTTTCAAAAATAAAAACGAAGATAAAACGGTTGTATTTGTTAAATGGTGCCATTCATTTGGCCCATTTTTAAATTTCTTTTCATTTAAAATATCTCTATAAACAGTTTGTAGTTATTTATATCTAACCATTAACCAATAAAAATAATAATCATGTGCCTAACAAATAATCATTTCCCTCATTTCATCATTATTTTAGTTTTTGAAACCCGTACAATTGTCACGTTAAATGTAAAACTTTTGATCTTTGTTGTCTATTTTTTTTGTTTGTTTACTGAATCTGTAGTTGGTAGTTAGTTAGTGCAACGTATTAAAATAATATACATATATATATTTGCTTGAAATGTAGCTTTGAATGAGTGCCGTATGTTTTTTGCATGTTTATTATCGTATAAATATATGCACTTGAGTGATCGTCAATTAACACAAAAACCCATTTTCAGCAACTTATTTCATAAATGATAAAATAATAAATAATTTATTGGTATTTTTTTTGTCTAATACACCAATATTATTCAAAAGCAAATTGCATTTTTGTCAAACACTTCTCGCCCAAAAGCCCAACATCATGACATTATTTCCCCTCACAACATTCAATTCAAAATCTTTCAAGTTTCTTTATCTTTTTCTCATTCAAATCATGTGTGTTCTAACCAAAATGCCAAATGAACATTTCCATTACGTTTGTGTATTGCATGTGCTGTCACTTTTATGATCCATCAATCAATCATTTTTTCAAAATAATATGGAACAAAAAAAAATTCATTTGCATCGTAAACGAGTTGAACTCTCGCCCTGTTGCCATTGGAAAAGCTTCAAATATTATCATTATTCGTCGCACACATTCAATCCTCAACCTTCAACCTTCATCCGTATTCGTTCTGCTAACACATTTCTTCAACTACAATGTCTATAGAGATCTTTTTTTTTTTGAAACGAACGAATTCGAGAGTTCATGAATTTCATGCTCACCATAAACACCAATTTATTTATTGGTTAATTCTCATGAATTTTTCTTTCGAAATTTCTCATATACAAATTTTGAACACATTTGCGCTCCACACACACACACACACAAACACAAACACACAAAATAATTGAATAATAATTCATTTCTCACTCAAATAAAAAGCCATGCAATGTACGGAATTTGATTGGGTTTGTTTGATGTTCATTTGACAAAAGATTTCGGTTGTTATTTTAACACGGAAATTTTGTTGTTGTTGTTGTTGTTGGGTTTTTCCCCATTTTTTATTTTCAATTGATTCCTTTTACATATGAAATAATTGTGTGCGTGTTGATTGTGAGACAGTGTTTGAGCCACATGCAAATTTGCTGCCAATTTAAAATGATTAATTTGTATATATATATATATCTTACAAACGGCAATACGTCCGTCGCAATCGAAATAAACACATGTTTTGTTTTGATCAAATATTTAATAATAATCAATTTTAATTTTGGGTAGTGGTTTCCGTTTTTTTTTCTTACTTATTAGCCCAAAAATATGTATATTTCGTTTCGTTTAATTTGCAAAGTTTTCTGGCAAATAATTCATTAGATCAAAATAGTTTTTTCTATTTTTTTTTTTCATAATGATAATAAGCTTTTCATATTAGATATGATTAGAATATTGTGCAATTCAAAAACAATTAAAATATTGACGAGATGATCTTTTTACATATGATGTTGATAATTTGAAACATGCTCATCATCACGTCAGGGTTTTAATTGGTTTGGCAAATATTTACTCAAATTCTAAATGAAATTTCATTTGAATTTTTTTTTTCTGTCTTTTCCAAAATTATTTTGTTTGTTGTCGTTAATTTGAAACAGCAGACCAGCGGAACGGCCGATTTGAGTACCAGTCCAGAGACAACATTTTCGAATGCAAAATTCACGAGCACACGTAAACAAAGTATGGTGATGAATTTGTTGCCCGAAACAAATTCGGCTGGCAGTAGTTCCGATGATGCTGAGCATTTTAAACGTATTGACCGAAGGGATGATGAAAAGTTACATGATTGTAGTTCAAAGGAGTGCTTAGGTGATAACAATAATAAACAGCAACACGAACAACAACAACAAGAGCAACAACAAGCATTTAATGGTACTCAAACGAAATGTGATAAAACAAATCAATCGAATGTTGAAAATAAATTGTTAACATTAAATGTTAATGATTTGTTAGCATATAATGAACGAGATAATAGAAAATTGTGTAATATGGATAGTGATAATAGTAATCGACGGGCTGGTGGTTATTTAATAGCTGTACATCGAAAATTAAGTCGTCAGGATACATATTTTTTATCATATCATAAAACACGGCCAAGTGTATTTGGTGTGCCATTATTGATTCCATGCTATGAAGATGGAACGAATAAGGATTTGTATTGTGCGGTTTGGATTCAAGTAGCCCGTTTGTTAAGTCCATTACCATCGACGCCACCCGATCAAGCAAATCATGCAACTGATTGGTGAGTTTTATTTCCATGCGCCAAGCGATCCACTTGATTTCAAATATATTTAAATTAAATTTTTTTTCTTGCTTTTCCACAGCGATGATAGTCTGGGATATGAATTCCCATTTACGCTGCGAGCAGTTAGTGATGGCGGTAGAATATGTGCAATATGTCCATGGTCAAGATTTTGTCGTGGTTGTGAAATTCCTTGCAATGATTTCCCATTATTGGAGGGAATGCTTTCATCATCCAGTATGTTTTTGATGGTTTCATTTATCGCATGAGGCCAAAGCTAATTGTTTTTTTTTGTTCACAGATAATCCATCACCGCAATTAGGAGCCGATCCATCGAGATATCAGCCAAAACCAAATTATTTATTTGGTGATGGTGTTAATTCGAGTGCCATACAAATAGCCATCGATTGGGATCCAACAGCATTACATTTACGATATCAAAGTACCCGTGAAAGGGTTTGTATTCCATTCTTTCCATATGTGCATATGTACACCGGCATCTAAATGCAAAAACCAATAAATCAATTATTATTATTTTCGTTTAACAGATTTGGACCGAAGATGAATCAGTCGCAATATGTCGTCGACAACAAACTGAACCAGTCGATTTGGATCATTGTTTGCGTGCATTTACATCGGAAGAAAAACTCGAAGAAGATTATCATTGTAGCCATTGTATGAGCAAACAACCGGCAACGAAAAAACTTCAAATCTGGAAATTGCCACCAATTTTAATTGTTCACTTGAAACGATTCAATTTTGTCAATAACAAATGGGTAAAATCACAAAAAGTGGTCAATTTTCCATTTAAAGATTTTGATCCGACACCGTATTTGGCCTCATTGCCACAAGAAACGATATTACGTCACAAGGAGCTCATCGAACATGGAAATGCATCGGTGCTAACAAATGGTTTTATAAGTAGCAGCAGCAATAGTAGCATTGATAATGATAATTCAATCGGTGAAATGACATCGGAACATACAATTATGTCAGACAGTATTAGAGAAGTGGACACAATTGATATTGAAAGCACCTCAAACACAAATAACGAACATCATCTCAATCAAATAACAGACATTAGGCATACGTTACATGAAACAGGACAATTAGTGAATAGTCCGCATGCTGGATCGACAAAAGCAATCAATATTAATAATAATAAATCGGATACGATTGTTGGTTCAAAACCATCAGCGCATTCATCAAAACGAAATAGTGTTATACATACAGCGAATAAAATGAGAAAACGTCTTGTATCAACCAGTCTTATTAAATCACCGGTTATCGATGGCGCTTTCGTTGATTATCACAATCACAATCTGGATGAAGATCAAGATCCATTCGATTTGAAATATAAACTTTATGCAGTTGTGGTGAGTTGGATTCTCCTTGAATCGCGGCCAACAGTGCCAATCTGTTTATAGATTTTGATAAAAAAATTTGTTTTTTTTTTGCAGTCACATTCCGGTATGCTAAACGGAGGCCATTACATTTCCTATGCATCGAATCCAAATAATTCATGGTATTGCTATAATGATAGTTCATGCCGTGAAATATCACAACAACAACCAAATATTGATCCTAGTTCAGCTTATTTACTATTTTATGAGCGTCAAGGTCTTAATTATTCACCATATTTACCAAAAGTAGCAGATCGACCAATGCCAATGAATAATGCTCTTGAATTTGATGAAAATGACAATGATTTACGGAAAATGTGCGTTATTTCTTAGAAGAAAAAAGAAAACGGCATTCATTACAATTTCGATTCGTCCTTCATCAGGCAAAAGAATTTCGAAACGCTTACAATATTCTTCATTTGATTCAGATTTGGATTTCGATGCGAACCTAATCAAAAAAAAAAAAATTTCAATCGAATCGAAAATCATGTTGTGTTCGGACATGTAAGCGGACGAGTGGAGTAGCAGCTCGAGCGAGTAGCGGGCTCAAAATTGTTCTTTTATTAATATTATCATTCTTGGTTGTTCATCTGGATTTCTGTTTGCCATAAATTATTGTTCAAAAAATATTTTCAAGTTTTGTTTATTTTCTTAAATAAATGGTCATATACACGCATGTGTGCAAAACTTATTCGAAAAATAAAAAAAAAAAATCGGAAAACATTCAACAAACAAAAGTCATAAATAAATTAACGTCCAGCAATAAGTTGTAGAATTTGTTTCATTTATTTCGTATATGATGATGTTTTAACAATTTTCTTTTTACCCCGTGAAATTGATCCGATGGCAGTGTAAATGTGCTCAACCTGTTTCGATAATGGTGATTTCTTCCAAGCTTCATCTAAGACTATTATTGAGATTTTTTGTTTTTCTAAATTGCTGCACAATAAATTAAAAGCAGAAACTTCACTGGTTTGTGGTTCACAGAGAATGGCGATTCTGATGAAGAAAAAGCGAAAAATATTGTCATAATGTGAACCGAAAATTTTCCCGAAAAAATACTTACAGTGCCTCTCTCCCTTTATGCTTCAAAGGATGTGGATGACTTTTATCTAATGGCAGCAACACTCTCGTTATTTTGTCAACTCGAATGAGAAACGGAATCGTTAAATTTGTACCAATGCGAACCGATTCAAATAGTCTATTGGCACCAAAAATGTCCAGCAAATCCGCAGTCAATTTTTTATTTGAATTATTATAGGTTGAATTTTCTGTGGAAATCGTATGAATATCCTTCAGAAGGTCAACATGTTCTTTGAATTTTCCAAGCGATTTCTCATTTTTCAATATCGTTTCGATCAATTGAGGCCGATGAATTCCCATGCTATGTAACTGACATGCAAACTTTGGCCAATTCATATTTTGACCGATATGTTTTTCGAAAGGAAATTGTTGTATAAGTTCAATAACGTTTCGCATAGGTACATATGCGGCCACATTGCATGCTTTACAATAGGTGATAATCTTGTCAAATGAATCCGGAGCTGTTAAATCCATTTCGCTAATGTGCTCCGATAAGAAATCAATCAATGGATAACTTATAAATTTCTGAAAATGAAAATTATGAACATTACTCTTTTTTTTTTCAGATGCAAACACAGACAGAAGTCTCACTCACCAGCTGATTAAATTGCATTTGAATTGAAAAACACAAATCAAAATCATAACTTCCCATCACTTTTTCCGCACATTTTTCAACGAAACGTTTGTCATTGAATAGATTGTGATCGATACGTGATTTCCATTGCACAAAAGCGGCTAACAATTTTTGAATCATCTCAATGGAAACGTCACCTGTGCACCAAACATTGAAAGCTTTCACAAGAATCGGTTTAAAGTATTTGCAACAATGCGGCGTACGTGATAATTCTATTATGATTTTCATTGCTTCGTCGGCTGTATTAATGTTCACATTTTGTTCGGATGCATTTCGTGACATATTCTCTAAGGTCTGTTTATCGATGTGTCGCCAATTAAGATATACAAATTGTATCGTTCGTCTCATATTCTCGAAATTAGTGAAGTTTATCCGTGTCCGATTTGTTAGTAAATTAAATCGTTGTATTAAATCTTGTTGTAATGCTTGAGCTAAGGCAGTTTTTTGATTAGCATTGATTCTGAGAAATGTGTCCAATGTCATTATTTCATTCAATGAAATATCGTACGTTTGTGTTCGAAGTGTTGAAATCATTAAATTTGACAAATCATCTTCTAATGGCACATCTAACAATAAAATCGTTTTAAGCATATCAATAATTTCGCCAGGTTTATAATAAGGTATTGAGGCCTGTGCAGCTTCTCGTAGTATGGGAAAATTTTGGTGTTTATTCAATTTAAATGTTATGGATTTAACATTCATTTTGGATGTTTTGTTTATCGTTCTAAATATGTTTAATGTATCCCCTGGACTCAAGGCTCCAGATTCTGGTGGCACTGTCATCATTATTTCCTCTAACGCATTATTAACTTCTGCATTTTCATTCGAATCATTATTCAATTCATGATTTGCCCTTGATAATTTGGTCAAATCTGTGAAACAGAATTTTCGTTAAACATTTTGGATTCGTAAAAAAATATTTATTTTTTCTTTTTTTTTTACTTACAAATTTTCCTATTAAATCTACTCAAAGATGATTTTCGACAAGCTATAGTGCCTATATCAGCTAAAAGTTTACCTAAATGAAACATTTTCTGTTTTTCTTATGAAATTTTGTTTCAGGTTATGTAACATGTTTATGTGTCAAAGAAGGTGACAATTCAACGAGACGTCAAAGTACAAATTTCATATTTTGAATGAAAATTGCATCATTAAATATTTATGCTTCGAGAGTGGATAAACTCAACGAAAAGTCCATTCTAAATGTCTAAATCGTTTCTGAATGTGAGTCTCAAACATTTGGTAAGCAAAACATAACGGTGGCCAATTGAAATGTCAAAATCAAATTCAAACTGTCAATTTCACATGGAAAAAAAATAATACAGGCGCTTAAACGAAATCAGCTAGTCCCTGTCTATTTAGTGCGTTTCATTGAAAGTGTGAATTTGAGGGGAAAAAATAAATAATTAATTAACTGATTTGACCAATGTAATAGTGTATCAACAAATTTCGCATCAGAAAACATGACAGAATTGGAGAAATATCTGATTGACAATTATTTGGAAGAGATTGCCGAACTCATGAATGAAGCGAATGAGCGTACACACGTGTCTCTCAATGTTGAGTAAGTATGAAAACAAAAAATCCCTTCACATTTGTTGAACAACGTATTAAATTCGATTAATTTGCAGTTTGGCAAAATTACAACAGCACAATTTCGATTGGTTTCAAGCAATTTTGATCGATGTTCAATCAGAATTACCAAAATGGAAGTCCGCTTTGTTTGCCGCTCAAAAAGCAATGATTTCCAAAGATGATGCATTTTTAGATATTGATTATCAAATTAAAGTCAATTGTCACGTTCGATTCGTTCATATGCCGGTAGCAGATCCACGATATAAAATGCCATTTCCAAACTATGAACAAATTGGCCTATTTCGTGAGGTAACCGGCAACGTTGTTCGCATGACAGTCATGAAATTACTCGAACTAAAGCGTGAATTCATTTGTTCAAAATGCAAGGAAATTATTGTCGTTGAGGCTGAATATGGGCTTATGTATCGATTTGAAGTTCCAAGACATTGTTCGACTGGCGGTTGTACGGGTACCGTACATCAAAAAAGCAGTGATCCAGAGCCAAAATATTGTGTCAACTATCAAGAGATCAAAATTCAAGAGGCATTGAGTGACAAAAATATTCCGCCAACAATAACGATAACATTGGAAAATGATTTAGTTGATTCGTGTCAGCCCGGTGATTGTGTAACGGTTTGGTGAGTTTGGTTTTTTCTGGTTATTTTATTTGCATCGCTAGAAATAATTTATGTTGAAATTTAATTGAATTGTGTGTTTATAGTGGTACGATTGAGAGACGATGGATCACCTTTCAACCAGATAAGCCATGCAGAGCGACAGTTTCCGTCAGAGCGGTCAGTTTGACGCGTGAGCAAAATCATTTTTCCCTAAACACAAAACACCAGTCAGAGCAATTGGTAATGATGCAAATGGAATGGACCGAAAATTTAGACAAATACGGTGAACTTAAGATACGTGATATGATATTGGATTCGATTTGTCCGGATATTTACGGAATGTATCCAGTTAAATTAGCTATTGCTTTAGCTATCTGCAGTGGAAACAATACAGATTTCGATAGTAAAGTCGCCGGTAAATTACACGATCGTGGTCAATCTCATGTTTTATTGATCGGCGATCCGGGTTTGGCCAAATCGAAACTTTTACTTAGCGCCGTATCTATTGCTCCGCGAGCTGTGCATACGACTGGAATGGGCTGCTCAAGTGCAGGTTTGACAGCAGCCGCCGTTAAGGTATTAACACTCATTCTGTTTTCATTGAAAATAATCGATCTAAAAAAGAATGTAACGACGTATTTCAGGAAGGAGGAGAATGGCAACTTGAAGCCGGTGCACTTGTACTTGCCGATGGTGGTGTGTGTTGCATCGATGAATTCAATCTTATGCGAGAGATTGATCGTGCATCCATCCATGAGGCAATGGAACAACAGACGATTAGCATGGCAAAAGCCGGAATTGTATGCAAATTGAACACTCGATGTTCAATCATTGCTGCAGCCAATCCAAAAAAATTGTATTCAATGTCCGAACCGGAAGGATCAAGTAGTATTAATATTGGAATAGCTTCACCATTGCTCAGTCGATTTGATTTGGTGTTTATTTTGCGCGATGAACGAATACCAGAATGGGATTCCGAAATCGCTGATCACTTATTAGCCCAAGTGTGTACCGATTTCCAGGACATAACAATCGAAAAGAATGAAAATCTATGGAGCACACACAAACTTCAGACACATTTTGCAAGCATTTGTAATGTTCAGCCAAGAATGAGTGACATAGCCAAAGAAATTATTGGAGCGTATTATCGCAAATGTCGTACCGATTCAAAGCGTGACAATTCAAGAACGACTGTTCGTTTGCTAGACAGTTTGCATCGGCTGGCCGTGGCACATGCTCGTCTATTGTTTCGAACAGAAGTAACAGCGCTCGATGCCATTGTTGTGATTCGATTGATGGAATCAACGTACGGATTCGGTCGCATCGTTAAGCCATATGATGTCATCAAAGAGGAATTACCTCTTGGACCGGACGACAATGAAATAAATGAAATTTTTAAAATTTTCCAATTAGGAGAATATGATCCAGGCAAAAATGTTGCCGACGATAGCAATCCGAATGTATCAACACCGAGCCAGAAAAGACCGTACAGCACAACAACATCACAACAACCGCCAACTCAACCGATTTCAGGTGAGCCACATTCGTCAAGCGATAAAAGCAAAACATCTGAAAATCAACCGGTCGAATTTAAACGTCCCGAAAACGAATCACTTCGAGTTTTGAAAACAGCTTTTCCAATGCCAAAAGCCATCGAACCAACACCTGAATATGATGACGATGAACTGGATCGAATTTTATCGTTTGACGAATTTTCGAAACAAACACCGATGGGAGCATGCGATGATGATGATGATGATGATATTGTACTTTCACAAGCGCTTGACAATGCCGAACAGAGTCAACGGTCACCTTTGCCTAAGATCCGAAAAATCGCGACAAATCCGACAAAACCACCAAATCGACTCCACTTCGGTTCACTTAACCGTGGATTTCAATCAGCAAACAAGTCAAATGAAAGCACAGCGCCAATTGAACAATCAACGGAAGCATTTAATAAAAGCATTCGGAATCGATTATTTTGTACACCAAGTGATGATGAAAGTACTCAGCCACCAGCTACTTCGACTCAAATTAATCAACCGAAAATAAATAAATTACCAGCAAAAGAAGAGGACAGTGCATATGATTCAATGAACTTTTCATCGCAATCATTGTCAAATATGACGGCCGAAAAGAATTCAGATGCAAAAACGGCCAAGACACCGCCAATTTTTTCAGCCGATACAAGCGAACCTCCGGATGACATGGATTTGAGTTGCTTGGATACTCTTGAGTTTTAATCACTCATTCAACACGTGATAGGAAAGTTTTTACGGGAAATTTATTCATAAATTAACTTAATAAATAATTTAAATGAATGACAATTTATTGATTGATGTTCAATGAAATATTGTTGGATGTTGGAGAGGAAAAACAATAATAATATTAATGATCAATTGCTAATAAAAAGAAACTATTATCGTTAAGATCTCAAAATTTTTTATCTCTTCGTTTATTTTTTCACTTAAAAAAAAAATTTGTTAAGCGTAGAAATGCATTTTACGATACGAATTTCATTCGAGAATCTGCGACGCCGAAGCTAAAAGCGTCATTTTTTGTATACCTAATCTCTTTTTTTTCTTTATTTCTTTTTTTCTTTTTAATTTATCTTCTTCTTTCCTTTTATTATTGCAACTTGAGTTATCTGAATGGTTGATTTATCTGCCATTGTTTTGTGTTTTTTGAGTTTTTTTTCTCTTTTTTTCTTTTGAATTCTGAACTGATTTTTTACAGGAGCCTTTCTTGATAGCAATGCTGTTTAATATCATTGGATCGTAAATAACACGATTTTACATTTCAATTAATTTCTTTCTACAAATTTGATAATACGCCGCTGTCGTTTTAACTTTATATTTCCTATTCAATTTTCATTTCTATTCTGTTCGCGAAATTTCTAAAAAAAAAAAAAAATGGCTAAATAGTGATTTAATTAATAGAATAATTGATTAAATAGTTGTGTTTTGTTTTTTTGTTTGCTTTTACAAATTTTCTTCAGTTTTTGTTCCAGTTTCACATTAATCATCGTTGCCTCTCAATTATGATTTGATGATTCAAAAATTGAATCGTTCAGCTTTCAGCTCGCCATAGCATTACAAAATCGTTCATTTTTTTTGTTGGTTTTTTTTTCATTGAAAAAAAAAATAATCATAATTAATCACAATCAAATTCAATGTTGCCATCATCATCACGTCGATCACTACTGTTACTATTTTCTCGATTTCGTTGCGAAGTGGACGATGATGAGTCAGATTGTGTTGATGATGGTGGATCAGCTCGTGTTTGTTGCGTCAAATGATGGGATAAAAACGATAATAAATTTGGATCAGTATCGGATTGATTCAACGATGATGCATCATTATCTTGAAAGAAATTAAATGTTGTTCGATACACATTGCCTGCATGAATGGAAAAAATTCATATTTTTTTATATATTCTTATCATTAAAAATAATATTTTCCAATTTGTGTGATTATATTCTCACCTAATCTATTTGATATTGGATTTTGTGGCTCTTCTTCGACCGGTTTTCGGCAAACGGGGCATGTGCCATGCAATTCTAACCACGGTATGATGCAATTTTCATGGAATATATGCTGCATAAAAATTCAATTAAATCATTAAACAACAATGACAACAATGAATCCTGTTTTCCATTGTGAATGATGAATGCATTCAACTTACAGTACATGGTAACTTTCTGGCCGATTCCATACGTTCATAATTGTCCCAGCACACGGAACATTGTAAATGCTGTTCAACATGTTCATCGGTTATTTCTATGATTGGAATTTCTTTAATTTTTTCTTTGGCCAATGGCGGTGGCCCAGAATTTTCCATTTGATTGAGCATTTGTGTGATAACTGAATCTAAACCCTCTCGACCCCATGCATAATCACCTGGATTTCCCATGAAAAACATTTGATTTGGTGTCTGATTTTGGCCCCCCTGTTCAATAAATAAATATAAATATCACTGTCATATATGGAGCTGTCAAACACAAAGACCTCACCGAAATTGAAATTAAAAATTCTTGCATTATATTTTCAATGTTTGGAGTTTCTGTATTTCGGCGTCTTCCGGTCGTACGTCTCCCCCCTCGTTGACCGGCTTAAGTAAAAACAAAAATTTTTAGTTTGAATATAGTATATTCATAATGTTCACCGATGACACTCATGTTATAGCTTTAACTTACTTGATGTGCTACCATCTGGATTTGGTTCACCATTTTCGTCATCAAAGGACCGTAAATTACCACCAATCGATGACATCAAAATTGATGAAATTCGATCATTTAATCGATGACTATCAAATTCACCGGGCATATCAACATCACTGGTGCTTGTACTTTGGCCACGTTCAGATCCATTTGGTGGTAATTCTTCAATGAAACCACCGGCACACAATGGACATGTGTATTCCTGTTTTAACAAAGAGAAAACAACATTTATGACATAAAAGACCATCGATGTAGAGGAAAAAAAATTCCAACCACTCACCGCCGACACATTATCAATTTCTCGGCTACATTTGTGACAATAAAATCTTTGTGGCAGCTGAGCAACAACACTTTCAGCCATTTTTATTTTATTTTTTCTCTCTTTTTTTCCAACTTTTTTCCTTCTTACTCAGTATTTTCCAGTCTAGGTGCACTTAAATCGATTTTAGTTCTTCCGTTTTTCGAAAAATAAAAGCAATTTGAATATGTTTCTCAGTTTTTGTGTGTCTATTCAGTGTAAGCCTTCTTTTCATCGGACTTATTTTAAGCAAACCAATTCAATATGAGTTTATTTGTCTTGAATTTTCAGCCACACACAAAATGTCAACTTCAAACGAATTCGTATAACACTACTGTACACAGAGCTAAAATGCGTGACCGAATCGAGAGAAGAAATGAAAAAACCACAATCCAATTTCAAATCAATTTAACTTAAATCGATGACGAATACTTAATTTCGTCCGATTTGCATTTTCAGTTTGAAAAAAGGCATTAAAAAAGTTTTGTATTTAAATACTAAACGAGCTGAAGCGAAATAGAAAAATTTTCACACTTGTTTTATATGTCTATGTCCAAAGTTTGAGCCCGTGTTCGGTATATGCGTTTGTGTGTAGGTGTGTGTGTGTGTGTGTGAGAGAGTACGTGTTAGTCAAATATTGCCGTTTTTTTTCGAATTTGAACATGACAAAAGATTGTGTGTATTGAGAATAAAGAAATCACATTTTCTAATTGATTCCGATGTGATACACTGCTGTTCGGTCACTTATACTAATTCAACAGCTGTCAAACGTTCATACAATTCCATTAGTCCAATACCGACAAACTATTCCGTTTTTTTTTTGGCTCTCCAATTGAATCAGTTGGCAGCAGTGCCATAAATCAGACATCAGTTATCAAACTGTGAACACAAATTTGAGCGATCGAATTAGCGACGATCAATTCAATTTTGAATCCCTTGTGTAATTATTTCATAAGAGTATTCTGGAAATTCGATGTCAACAGAAAATGTACACCACGTTTTGGTGGGCGAAATTTACACCATATCAACTTTTATTCACTCAATGGATGGCGCTGTTATGTTTACGATATTAATTTGATGTGCATACTTAAACTTTGGCGGTCTGTTTATTCAGTTTTTTGTTGGAAAAATGCGTTTCGAATCGGAATTTATTTGATCAAAATCGACTTTGACATTTAATGCAATAAATGTTTCAGTGAAACTGTACCGAAAACCGAAGTATTACCATCGATTTGTTGGTTGCCGATATTCCGAACCCAAATTTTAAGTACAACAAAGAAATAAACTAAAAACCCATACATATGCATTGTTCGTCTGTCATTGATGGTGCGCGCGGCTATTCGCTTTGCATCGTTCATGTGTTAGACTGTACGACAGTTGCTCTTATCGCCTTCAACCAATAAGACAAAAATATATTTTTATTTTATTTTTTTTTTCAAAACGAAACAATCACATAACATACTCACACCAGCACAACATCGTTGTACTGTGAAAGAGAAAAAAAAAGTTCTTTCTTTCATTATTCTTTTTCCTTTTTTTTTATTGTGGCATAACCAAATCTGAAAACGTAAATTCAGTTCGTGTAAAGAGATCATCGCAATTTAAAGGTGAATTTATGAAAACAAAAATCATTTTCAAGTGATTAAAAGTGAATCGTCTAGGGTTGGCTTTTATTTTGGCCCCCAAAAATATGGTGAAATAGAACGAATTTGTTGCGAAATATTGACACATGATTTAAAGTAATCAAAGTGACAAATGTAAACATCAAATTTAGTGTTCGATAATGAGAAAATAATTGAAAAATGTGTAATTAAAAGATGCCCGTAATAGTAATTAGTTTGAATTTTCTTCAACGTCAAAAAAGTTTTTGGATTTAATTTACGTTGTGCAAAATTCAATCAGATTACATCATAGAAGATAATTAAAACGCAAATCAGGCCAAGCAGATGGGGTTTTTTGATACAATTATTTTTCTCCTTTATTATTATTTATTATTTGGTTGGGTTTTTTTTCTTCTCTCTCTCTCTCTCCTTCAATTTTCAATTTTGATTCGCGTCGCTAAATACGTGAAAAACGTGTTATTGCATCAGAGATGAGTGAAAAGTTGCTTTCGTTCGCCACCTGAAAATTGAGCACACACATCGCTGAATGAAAAATATAAAATGACACAAAAAGGAAAGATAAAGAAAATGAAAAGATATGATCCAAAGACCTTGAATTCCACTTGTAATGCACACAAAGAACGACCAACAGAATCAATTGATGCAAATTCGTATTATATATATTTTTTGTGTGTGTGTGTGAAGCATCAACTAGGATAACAAAGGATCATACACTGGTTTTAATCGTGTTTTTGGTTTGTAGTTCGAACTTTGACATAAAAACAATCATTCTATATCTATTTAAATAGATGATGATGCCAGTCGCACACATTTATTGTGCATTTGCCCAAAAAATTATTCAAATGTGACCTTTTCAGGCATTTAAGCTGGATTCAGCGATATCCTTCAATACTTTTATTATGTTAAAAATTTCCACCCACTACACTGAAATGGAGTGAAAAATACACTACGATCGGGTATAAAATATCTGGCAAATACTGTGTAATTGACGGTGACCGTGATGTGATTTGATCTTGGGACTAAAAATGATAGAAAGAAAGTACCATTATTTATTAAAATGGAAACAAATGGGCGAAAATTGAAACGTAAAAAACGTTCAGCGAAATGTCATCGGTTTGATGGTATTCGTTTCAATGAACAATGACATTTAGCTACATGTAGTTCGATTCCCTCTAATGTCAATGCATTTCTTTTCAATTTATACACATTGCATTCTATGCGATTCCATTCATTCTATGTATTTTCTATTTTCGTCCATTCGTTTCCATTTCGGTGTATATTTTTCGATAACGCTCGAATATGATGGAAATTTCATAAATAGCCATCGATAAATGTGCATAAAATCGCAAGAAATGGAAGGAATTGAGTGTTCATAGAAAATATAGTAGGTACACGTGGAATCAAGTGAACGCATAGAAAATGCGTTGTAATATTAGATACCGGTAGTGAAACGACTCGAAAACATCATCGATAAAAGAGAAAAATCCCCAAAGAAAAAATCACAAGTCATAAATAACACTAGCAACATAACCATTTGATTTATTTTACTGAAGAAGAAAAAAAAAATCTGATTTCCGTTCATGTTCCGCAGTCTATGTATAGTGGAGCGTCACTAGTCGCCAATCATCCATTCGCATGTGTATAAAAGCAATACACGAATATTCGAAAATTCAAAACAATACGTACCACGAACAAAGTCTAGAAAATCGTCGAATACAGCGAGTCTTTTTGACACACAATATCTTTCGCTACAGTACACCTCGAGACGAACAAAGCGACGGTAACGTTTCGATTTCAGTCCGATACACAATTTCATTTTATTTGTATTATTATTTTTATTTTATTATTATTATAATACTAATTCGCTATTGTTGTCGGCGATCGCCTTGATTAACGGTTCTAAATTAACATTGAATTATTTTGAGTGTGTGTGCGTGTGGGTTCTTTTTTTTTATTGGTTTCGAAATTTCTATTTTTAAAAATTTCGTGCAAATAAATTTTATTATTTTTTTTTTTGCCTTTCAAGTCTACTCCGGCAATCAAATACAATCCAATCGGATCAAATCGAATCATTTTCAAAATCCATTAGCAAAATGAATTATTCAGTGAATTTTCATAAAGCGGCCAATTGTACTATTGTATAATTTATTATTTATTATAATGTGTGTGTGAATGAAAATTTTAGAAAAAGCTCACCCAAAAAACAGTTGTAATGCGATTTTATTCGTGTGAATGCCACGTAATTTTATATTCGATAACAATGTCAATTCATTCAATTTATTTTCATTGAAAAAAGTAGAACATTATTCTGAAAATGGAACGCAATAGCTTTGGCATTGTTTCATTGTGTTTTTTGTTATGTGTTGTCGTTGAATGTGTGACCAAAAAAAAAATATAGAAATAATGAAATCGTTTGATCCTTTGATTGCGCTGATTGATTGCGCGGTGTTTGCACGCATGTATTATTATTATTACTACATATTTTTAATCGGAGTCAAGTTGAAGTACAACGAAAGTTTATTTTTGATCGGTTGCAAAACGAGTATCAAATTGATTCGAAATAAACAGCTGATGTCGTGACCAGTACTCAGTATAATACCTTCGAGGTCATTTGAAATGATCATTGGATCATTAATGTTTGTTTTATGGATTTTCTCAGAAATTAAAAAACAATTTTCTTTTCTTGTACTTATTCGTTCGGTTCGAATGCGCACACATCATAGATCCAATGCCATGAGCCCAGCATTTCCCAAATTAAATGAAAAAAATTTAAAACTTTTTTTTTTTTTTTTTAAATTGGGAACTTCATTTTCACATAAGCGCTAAGCTACAAATTAAAATGCTAATCAACGCATAAATGCCTAAGTAAGTAAACGAACGACAATAACAACAGCAACAACGACAAATCTGCAATCACGAAAAATGAAATAACAAAAAACGACTTTATACGTGTGTGTGACGAGGGCATAGAAAATCAAGAAGAAGACAAAAAATTAGGCAAAACTGGCATACAAAAATTGAAAAAAAAACTCTAATGGAAAGATTCAACTTGTTTAGCATTAAGATTCTTAATTTAAGAATATCCATTGGATCGACACTGTATCGTATTGATTAGCTGCTGGCCTTTTTTGTTGTTGTTATTTTACTATTTTTCGGTTGCCGTTGGTATCACTGTTGTGAATTTTTATGCATACAAAATTCTTGTGATTGAAAAAATAAAGCAATCAGAATGTTTTCATTTGAGTCGCGGTAACATCGGCTTCGTAATTCCTATACATATACCTAATAGGCCTATATCGCCCATGAAAAAAAAAAACGAAATTCTCAAACAAACAAATAGGCATACGGAAAACAAATCAACTGCAAAATGAATAGACAATATTTATCATTTATCAACGGACTATGGAAACATAAACGGAAAAAAAAAATCACAAATATAAATATTCAAAATATGTTTCAGTTTTTGTATCAAATGTTGATTCTTTTTTTTTTGGCGCGTGAATGATCCTAGCAAAAAGATAGTGTGATAGAGATAAGTCTAGAAAACCTAACTCACGGGCAGCCATTGTTGTGATTCAAACAGAATTTTGTTTTGCTGATGCGTGAGATAAATTTGCGATCGTGCTACTTGTGCAAACTGATCATGAGATCATAGAACTGGAAAGATATACTTTGAAACTTGACAAAATGGAACAACATTTGATTTATTCCAATACTTGTTATTATTATTACAGTTTGTGGTTCAATGTACGAGATCGATTTTCAAGATCATATCATATCAGCCATACAAAAAACATTCAAAAGCATTTTAATGTTTTTATGGGTTTTTTTCCTTTTTTTGATTCTTTAATTCTTCAATTCTCGCGTATTCATTGTGTTTCATTTTGTTAATCGTTGACCGTACATTGATATCCGTATCAGAGTTCTAAATTGCCAAATATCACGTAATAGACCAGATCGACAGCTAATGAAAGAAAGAAAGAAAAGAAAAGAAAAAATATCTTAAAACGAAAGAAAGAGACAATTTGCTCAGCAATCAAGTATTCAATTATTATTATAAGCAAACAAACAAAGAGAAAAATAAACGAAGAACGAGCCAATGATCAAGCAATAACCGGAGTGTATGACGCATATACACAAATACATTTACATTATAATCGCCTCATCCACATACATTGTACATCGAACATATATTAAAAGCCATACCATCTGTTGCTTTTTGAGTCGGCTGTATTCTTTATGATTTTATGTAATCATAATATGGTTTCACTGGACGGCTACGAATCATGGCAACAAATTCAACTTCAGCTGATTTCATTCGATTTCAATCGTAGCACCGAACACATTTTAAACACTAAATAGTCGATCAATCGATTGGTTTGTCCATTCGATTATTATTATCTGTTTGCATTTGTTTTATTTTTGGTGACAAATTTATTATTATTATTTTTATTATTATTATTATCAATGATATTTGCCCACCGAATTCCCAGACGATTCACTTGACACCTTTGTTCATTTTCAATCTTCGAATTTGACATTTTTGAAATGCATTTATTTATTTTTTTGTTAATTCAAAATGTGTTAAGGTTTCGATGCCATTGAATTGAAGTGAGAAATTTTTTACCAATTTGATTGATCTAAAAATACATTTTTCTTTGTTTACAGAAACTGAATTTGAATCAAATTGCTCAAATTGATTATCTATTTGAATCAAGTGCATAATTCAAACATTTTAATCAAAGGAAAAGAGACTCGTGTATCCCAATATCCAGTGATAAAGTGTTAAATCCAAAAGGGGAGAAGAAAGAAATTAAAAGAAAAAAAAAAATCAAAGGAAAAAAGAGAGAAGAAAAACAAAAAGAAATTTATCAGCGGGTGACAAGCGATAAAATCAACCATGCAAAGTGTGAAAAATAGTTTAACGATTGGACGTTTAGCCATCAACACAAACAAAGGAATTAAATATCGTAATGGTAAGTGACACGGAAGGAAAACTTCCTATTTTCTTCGATTTTCTCTATAAATGTTCCCTATTTTCCCATCATTCAGCTCAGTAGCTGCAGTTTAACATTAAAGAAGAAAAAAATAAATGAACGAAAGAAGAAGAAGAGAAAAAAATTATTTATCTTCGGATTCAAACGAGTATTCAATTTTTATTGTAGATTTGTGTGCCGTTTACTGTTTACCGTGTGCCATGTTTGAAATTCATTACTTCCCCATCGTTTCCATTTCAATTGACTATAAAATTCCCTCTCGTTTGTCTACTATGATTGTAATAAACCGCAAAAGCATAAGAAAAAAAAATAATAACATAATCAAATAGCGTACGGCGTTCAACACTTAACATTCGAAAAAAAAAGAAACAGAATTTCAATAGATTACTTGGCTTTTTGTCGACTTTTTCTTCTTCTTCTTCTTCTTCTTCTTCTTCATCTCCAAAGTTTGCATAAACAACGGTTTGGTGTCAAGTTTTTGTGTTGTATGCGCATCGCTAATCCTACATGAAAGAAAAAAAGCTACATAAAAATGAATAGAGGCATGGAGTCATGAGCTGATGAACAAGAAAAAGTTAAAATAACTCGTATATGACCCGACTGTTGATTATTTATAATTTCTTGCTACCTGCTCAACCAGATCTCTCACAGGCTCTCGCGTACTTTGCACAATTCTCTATTATTGTTATTATTATGACATTAGTATTTAATTGTGAGCTCTTTTTTGTTCATGGCCGGTGCATGATTGAAAGACAGAGAGAGAGAGAGAGAGAGAGAGAGATAGAAAAAGTGGTGATTGTTTAGTTTCTTGTGTGTGATTCAATTATGTCCTTCTCTGCAGCATCATAATTTCAAAGCATCGCTAGAAATGTTAATGATTTAACCATTGATATGATGCTGATATCGATGTACGTAAGCCATCCATTCCATAGATTCATTTTAACTGACTTGATGTAATCACAATAATAATGAGCACTTTGGTGAACGATTAGAAAAGAGAAACAAAGAAAAAAAATAGCCAAACGATTGCAACAACAATATTATAATACTGGCGATAGTTCAATGATTCGGTATGGATACCAATGTGACCAAACATCATATTATTAACTATTGCTTCGTACAATCAACCATCAATTAGTTTCATATACATATTTCTAATTATAATTCAGTTATGAATACAAAAAATATATCTGAATTTTCTTTGTTTATTTCTGATATGAAAACGCATTGAACTCTTGAACCATCCGATGTGTCTAACGAAAATAAATCGTTTAATTTTTTTTCTTTAGCCGAAATACGAAATGCAACAAAGTTCTCCAAAAAAAAAAAAAATTCGAAAGAAAATTTTTCAAAAATCATCGTGACACTCAAGATTCATAACTGAAATTGGCAATTTCAACACGTTTTCAATGTGCAAGTCATCCGCCAACAACAAATCATTTGGATAATGTGCAAACATGATTTTTTTTTTTTTTTTCAAGAAAACCGCAATTTTTCATCAAATTGACGAAGTGAAAGCCACCCAATGCTCATTTTGACCTTTTGAGCTGCCAAGCAAATCCAAAATGCACAAACGATCCAAATGTTTTGATGTGCATGATTTGGTTTCAACACCGTTTGAATTTAATTCTATATGAAATGCTTGTGGTGTGGAATAAATGTTTATTTAACGGTCCAACAAAAGCCATCACATCTTAAATGACCCAATAACAGCTGATCTGCAGCTCAAAAACTTGTTTTTTTTTTTTTACTTTTATTTGCCAAAAATGGTCCAATGAAAACCACCTTTGTTTTGGAATATTTTCGCATAAATATTGACACCATACACTTTAACGATCACTTTGTCCTTTGATGATCTTCATCTGTTGTTGTCTTGTTCGGCGACTGGTGGCTAACATTTAAAAATTTAACAAAGTTATATTAATAGCTAACTAACCAATGTCTCGAGATTCGTCCCGACAATATTGAAATTAAAAGAAAAAATAAAAAATAAATAAACAACAAACACCGTGTTAATTTATATGCAAATATTTGCCGGCATTTGAAACGTTGATTGTTGCTTGTTTCGTGAGCTAAGGTAAAGACCAAATGCCAGAAAAAGCGATGAATTGAAATTGTTTGCATCAAATCAGTGTAATTCGAAATATAATTAATATATTTAAGTATCGATTCAACTGTTCAGATTGTTAAAGCGCTCGATGGAGTAATCGTGATCGACAAGGCGCCTTAATTCTCTTTTTTTTATCTTCTCCATTCGATGGCTTTCTCAAATTTTCGTAATTGCAGACGCTTAAATCTCAAATCCATCGTTTGGATTTCATGTGGCCGAAAGTTCATTAGCTCAAACTATATGTATAAAAAAAAAATGAAAAATCATAGCTGTAACATAGCTTTGTAGTAATCGACTGGTTCAACGGTCTAAAAATAGATATTTCATTTTGTGATTCATTTTATAAAGCACTATTTTTAATCGCGAAGCGACCAAAACTTGTATATATAAGAGCAGACCCAATATCGAAGGTAACCAAGGAAAGGGCATCAAGCATTAGAAAATACTGTCGAGAGACAGAAATCTCTGTCGAAATTAACGCGGAAGCAAATTATTATCTCCTCGGTGAAATTCAAGAAATGCCAACCGGTTGTTGACATCGGTCGACGTTTCATGGAAACTATCTACTATTTCCAACTTCCAATAGATTTTCAGTATCCAATCAATGAGTATGTAGCTAGCAATCGCAGACACTATATTCCCATACAATTGTATTACAATTCAAATTGAATACAATGGAGACCGAAAGCTTTAAGCAAAACGAAATACTAAAAAAAAATGGATCGGATCGGATATATTGGTGAGCGAATAATTTGGAAATTACAATCAGATAAGGAAATCGTTGGTAGTTGGCAGTTGGTAGTTGGCATTAACAAATGCTACGCGACATGATTCAATTTCTTGTGCTCTCTTGCATTCTGTTTCATTTTCCTTTATTTTTTATGTTGCAATTTATCGGTAAAGGCCTGTCTAGCGCTCAATAGCGGAACGGTAAATAGTAAGCATTAATCTTTACTTAAATGGCACAGTTGGCTCACATCCAAACTAGCATCCAAAATAATTTTTCATTTGAAATGCACGTATATAGATTTCGTGTTGCACGTGTGCAAAATACAAGGCATCATTGCCATTTTTCTATCGCTCTTCGCCCTGTATTGATCAACACAATTCTCATTAAGATCGTCCACATCGACATAACATGGCCTATGCGAGACATGGTTCAAGCGCTGCATAAAGTGTAATGTGAAGTATGTTGTTTATGTGTTTATGCAATTTGTTTGATTGTAGTCATAAACGATGATTTAAAAATTGCCATCTCTGCAATATTGCACACTGAAATACACAAATAAACACTTTACAATGTGGATGTTGAAATCGAGTGCACAACTTGTGTTTTGGATGCCAAAAAAAAAAAAACTTCAATGAAAATGAAAATAAAAATATGCGAACGTGCACTTCAGCTTCAGCGCTTTAGCCAACGGCGCAATTATCTCAACACCCAAATAATAATAATATTGTAGCGACAACAATAAAACATAAAAACCGAACTTGTGGCCTAATTTTGCCCTCGGCTTTGCTTTTGGCTTCAATGTTAATTCAATTTCAATATATTTCATTCATTGAACACTCAATATACGAATACGATATGATGTGCGTTGTCAACCAATAAATCTGCTTGTGTGAGTGTGTGTGTACGCGCCTTTTTTTTTTTCAAAAAATCAATCCGGAAAATAAAAGTGAAAAAATAATGAGACAAAGCTAAAACAATATGTTTACATTATTATACACGTGCAGCATACAAAGTCATTAAATTGCAAAAAATCAAAAGTAAAACCAAACTTAACCAAACTAAACTATGCCAATTCAAGCCAAATATTTTTGGCAATGGATTTGGTGTCATTTTTTCCATTCAAATCCATCCGTGATTGCGTCATCGTTAACAATTATTTTTTCTTTGCTTCTTTTTGTAATTTATTTCGTGCATTTGTTCCAATTTCGATTAGATAACGTGCTCGGATTTTAGATTAAGTATACTTTTGTGTGGTTTCAATTGAATCGATTGATGATCGTTATTTGGATTTTTAATTTGTTTGTTATTTTGTTTTCTCTGTTTTCTCGATGAACGCAATCTGCGTCAGTAAATTCTCATGATTGATGATTAATTGTTGCAATTCTCTTTTCAAAACTTAAAATTCCGAAGTTGACGCAACCAACCGAAAAAACAAATTAATAATAATATGATAGAATCGACGGGGCAAAAAAAAAAACAAATGGAAATTCCGATTGAACCGTCACTGTGGTTTGGTTACTTAAAATCTTCAGGAATTCTTTGATATGGAAAACTATTTCATGTGGATGAACATGAAAACCGATCATATGGCGATCAATAATACTGGTGAAAAATAATTGATGATCGTTTGGGTTAAATGGAAATTAAGTGATGGAACATTTGTCGCAATCAAATCGGTAGCTAATCCAATCGATTGATAATTGATCATTGATCACTGACTGAATGATGCCAAAAATGCAAACACAAAAACGAAACTCTCATTTTCATTTGATGTCACGAATGCTTCCATTTTATAAATTGCGAATCGCATAATATGAAAATTCTGTATGAACTTTTTTATGTGTTCCATTGTTTCATCTCAACGTTGATTCAGTTTGAATGGAAATATACTCGGATTCATTTACTTTCATGTTGATTCGATTGAATGCGATTTGTATCCTACGCTCGTAACTGCTAAGAAATATTACATCATATGGAAAGCATTGTGCTCGTATGCACGACAAGCCATTCGATTACACCATTGCCGGCTTGCATACGGTGTACTGGGTACATAAGATAAACATGACATTTAACCATTTCGATGAATGTTAGAAATCTGGGAGAAAAAATAAAAGAAATAAGAAACGCTGATCACAGTATGGTCATTCCTAGCAACAATCAAAGAAAAAAAAAATCAAAAACAGCAGAGACAACGGCACAATTAATTTTCATTGATGCGAATGGAAACGAAATCCGAAAGCAAAAACCGCAGGCCAATTTCTTTGAATCGGCCAAATGCTGATGAATGAAACATTGACGCGAAAAAACAAATACACGAAATTTAAAGATACAAAAATGAAGTTTTTTTTTTTGTGTACGTGCGCTGTGTGTTCGCTATTCATTTGGTTCGATCGTTTTTGGGCTGAATTTTTAAATGTTGCCGAAATTCCATAGTTCAATTCATACAGATATTGAATGGTAATTATATTATTGTATTATCAATCGATTTATATTGAATATTCGATGAGGATTTTGTTTAATTATTATTTATTTGGAATTATCGAACATCGGCAATCAACGCTTTATATCATGAGTCGCATCACGATTCAATGAGAATGAGAATGCAAAAATTCCAAAGAGAAACTTCATTCTCCGATGAAATAATTTCAACATTTCACGTTTCACATAACCCACGTAACCAAAAATGGAATAAATACAAACCTAATCTCCACCACACATCACACACACACAGAGTCGAAATCGTCACTCACGAAACGTGAATATTTCCCCAAAAATTCTTGGAATTTACTCCCTTCTCTGGATCAATAACGAAATTTAGTTTCTTACACAATTTGAATTTTTTTATCCATTTGATTCAGTGGAATGCGTGCCTGTCAAAAATGAGAAATGACCAGCGACACAATGTATTCAAGGTCTAGGTTAAAGTTGATAACAACACAAATAACTGTTTTTCGGTTTTCTGGTTTTTCATTTCGCTTCAGTACGAATGACAGCATCATTTTCATTATAATTTTCTCTCTCTCTCTCTCTCTCTTGTGGTTGAAAAAAATGAAAATATTGCATTTATCTATGTTAAACTGACCTTAGCACTGAATGCCCATTTAAGCATTAACAATTTATCGTTTTGGGTGTGATAATTGGTGAGTGAAACAGTGAATAGTGGATGGCGTCTCTGTCACATTCCACAAATCACTTCATTTGGTTATTGAATCAAGATCTGGTCATTCAAACATTGATAAATTCGATGGCTTTGTTTCATTCATCTGAAAATTGGAAAGAAATGCTTCACCTTGCGAATCCATTGAACAAAAGGGCACCCCATTTGCCGATTTATTATGTGGCATGCGTTAATTTTCTCATAAACATAAATCACAAGACAAAGCACTGTCCGTCCGTCTATACACTTATACAATATATTGTCGATTCAAAAGAAGGAAAAATTTTATACGCATGTTTAGCTCACCTAGTTACGTAATCGCAAACCATTTTTTTTTCTTCTCGTCACTTCTTCATTCATTCATTTATTTTTCTTTCTTTCTGCTTTAAAAACAATTTATCGGTTCAATTGCTAGCGGTTGCGTTTTTTTCTGTCTCCCTTCTTCTGTTTTGTTCGCATTCGTTTCTTTGTTGAAATCGAAACAAATCGACAACTTGTAGCCGAACCGTGGAAATGTACTACAAAAATGAATGACTACTATTACTAACTGCAATAAATAAACATTTTGGGAAATATTATTTCAACATCAAACATTAAATAAAATCAATTTTATTGCTGAAATAAAATCGAACCATTCTAAATGAATGAATCGCAATAGCCGAATAATGTGGGTCGTGGCTTTTCATTTGCGATATGTATAAATGTGAAGAATGTGATTTTCTAATGTGAAAAGTATATTCGATGGTCGACAGCTTAGACGCCTTCGATTTCAAATGTACTTTTAAAGACAGCGAATATTTATTCAATATTTTTTTTTCATTGAGTTTATTTACGAATGAACCAATGTTTCAAATCTTTTAATTCGTTTCTTTGCATGGAAATGAATCAAATGCTCAACAAATTCAAAACGTTAATTTAACGATAGTTGGCAAGTCTAGACTTGCGGCATACTATTCACAGTTCGATATAAATTAAAATGTTGCATTTCAAATTTAAAAGAGGGAACTTTATGTGAAATGAGCGAAAATTGAACGATTGATCCCCTTCACCTAACAACAAAACTTATTGCAAAAGAAAAAAAATCCAAAACAGTTCAATTTCATGGGCAGCATTCTCAATTCGAACTATTTACGGATAATAATCGCAAAGTCATTTCACATCAAAGAAACAGCAAAGAAAAGCATTGATCATTTGAATCAAAAAGAAAAAAAAAACAAACACGTAATTCAATGGTCGTTGCACATCAAGTCACACAAATCCCATCAAAATATTGCTAAATATAAATACAAACAAATTGAGAACTCATTTAAATTGACAATATCAAAAATATATGAAATACAAATAGGTAAACAAATAAATAAATATAATATTTGTTTGATGACTTTGTGTGTGTTCGTAACAAAAACCGAAAATTCAATAAAACTTCATCGAATGCCTCATTAGTCGCACTGTAATCATTGAACATAGCATAATTTCGTACAATGAAGGCAATAAATTCCACTAATAATAATTACAATTTTAAATATTATTGTATTGACATAAGCAGCCAGACACAAGACATACTGAAAGCGCAAGTGTTGTTGTTTGCAGTCTGTATTTTGCTGTTTGAGCAATTTTAAATTTCAATTAAATTCAGAATTGTCTATGACGTCTGCGGAGAACCGGTGTTTTTAAGTATGAAAACAAAAATTCAAATATTGACTGGACGCTGGACGCACGAAATGAAGATTTTTTTTTCTCTTTGCGCAAAATATTGGAAAATGGTAATTTGTTTCATGTCATAGACCGACAGACATTAACAGATGTTATCCTCGTCACCGTTACCTTGAATTCTATAATTGTTTCGGTGCATTGTGAACAAATGAGCTCCAATTAAATTCGAAAAAAAAAACAAATGACAGGAAAGATACTACATGTACTTTAATATTTTGCACACGAATTAAAATGTCAGTTAAAAGATGAAGTCCATGACCATGAAAGGATTTGTACTTGCAGTATAAATACATGTTTATTAACATGTAAAGAGGCCATACCGCATCAGGTGGTTAAAACCACGGTGCACAAAGAATTAACAGAATTCAATTGAAACAATCTTGATGTGGGAAAAGAATGCGTGTCGTGTCGACTGTTTTGATTCAAATGTTGACTGTTCGTTGTCTGTGACGTTGGACCGTGATGTAAGCAGTTTCCCTTGATCAAGTTTCAAGAATCACATTTAGTGGTTGACATTCAATACACTCATGCATATTGAGTTTCGATGCATTGAACGAAGTGATCAACTGTTTTTTTTTATTTCTAGCGCAAATAAATTGAATTCACTGATTACTGAATACGTGTTAGGGTCAACGATGTTCTGGATTTGTACATGCAATGAACCAGCATTAATAATAATAATAATAATAATAATAATAATAATAATACACTGATATGTGTGATGATTACATGGACTATGTTCGCAATGAACACATGTGAATTATAAAAATAAATCTTATTAATCTCGGTTAAGGTCTTAAAGCTTAAATATGACATGACATGACATGACATTATATCAAATCATTTCACAACGATAATATTCGGTTTATTTTTTCTTTTGTAATTATAATTATATAGGTCTCTTGTATGCAGCAAGTTTAAATGCTTATAATCATGGAGCATCATCAACACAATTCGATCATTCACAACAGCGAACGGTGCACGTGAGCGCAATTTGTAATAAATCAACAAAAGATCCAACAACACCACCAACAAAACCGCCCACAAATGGCGGCAGCACAGGCAAAAATGGTAATGGAAATGACAAAACGCCAACGGATAAGGAAACAATCACCAGCGCATCTGGAACAACATCAGGTAATGGCAGTGACGATGGTAATGAACCACCAAATAAAAATACAACAATGACCTGTCCACGATGTGGTGATCCATGTTCACATGTTGGCACATTTGTCAGTTTATCCAGATTTGTAAAATGTGTGAAATGTAATCATTTTTTTGTGGTTTTAAATGATGAAAAAAAATCCAAAACGGCAAATAAAGAAAATATTGGCTTAAAAACTGATCGTGTACAACCACCAGCGCCAAAAAAAATTATGGAATATTTAAATAAGCATGTTATTGGACAAGATCTCGCTAAAAAAGTGCTATCAGTAGCTGTTTATAATCATTACAAACGTATTTATCATAATGCACCGACCAGCACCAATAATCCATCAAATACCGAACGAACTGCTGGAATGGTACCAATACCACCAATTGGTATAATGCCATCCGAAACAATGCGACATGGAATGTCAAATCAAGGTGATTTATCATCAAATGATCAACAACATCAACATCAATCAAAAAATTCGGCCACCGGTTCGGAAATACTTGATCAAAAGACACACGAATTAAAATTGGATAAAAGTAATATTTTAATGCTGGGACCAACCGGTTCGGGTAAAACATTATTAGCACAAACAATTGCTAAATGTTTGGATGTTCCATTTGCAATTTGTGATTGTACAACATTGACACAGGCCGGTTATGTGGGCGAAGATATTGAAAGTGTTATTGCTAAATTAATGCAAGATGCAAATTATAAGTAAGTTTTTTAATACATTGGACATCTTTTAATATCAACGGTGAAGGAATTGACTAATTTTTTTTTTTTCGTATTTATTTTTTTTTGTTTTTCTTCGAATCAATAGCGTTGAACGCGCTCAGTTGGGAATCGTCTTCCTTGATGAGGTTGATAAAATTGGAGCTGTACCGGGCATCCATCAATTGCGCGATGTTGGTGGTGAAGGTGTTCAACAAGGAATGTTGAAAATGCTTGAAGGTACAATTGTTAATGTACCCGAACGAAATTCACCACGCAAATTAAGAGGTGAAACGATACCGGTCGATACAACGAATATTCTTTTCGTTGCTTCGGGCGCATACACAGGATTGGATCGTTTGATTGCTAGACGCTGTAATGAGAAGGTAATTCGCTTCTATTCCTTTCTCATGGTAAAATTCAATTTAATCCATTAATTCGATTCTTCTTTTTTTGAAAAAAAAAAACAACAGTATTTAGGATTCGGAATGCCAAGCAGTTCATCAGAAGGTAGGAGAGCTGCTCAAGCTTCGGCTGCTCCAATGGAAAATGATCAAGCTGAACGTGATGCATCACTACTTAAAGTGGAGGCACGCGATTTAGTTGAATTCGGAATGATTCCGGTTAGAAAATAAATTTTTTGGAAATTTTTTCTTTATTTTTGAGCAACTTTATTATGAATAATTTGATTTATTTGATAGGAATTCGTTGGACGTTTTCCAGTTATAGTTCCATTCCATAGCCTAGACGTTGATATGTTAGTTCGCATCCTAACCGAACCGAAAAATGCTTTGCTTGAACAATATAAAGCATTGTTGGCTATGGACGAAGTATCATTGAAGTTCTCCGATGAGGCACTCACAGCCATTGCAAAAATGGCCATGGAACGACAAACTGGTGCTCGTGGTCTCAGGTCCATTTTGGTAAGACAATTACTGATTATTATTATATATTTTGTAGCAATTTCGGCTCAAATGTAAAGAATTTTCTCTTTTTCAATTCGATTCTGCAGGAAAAACTTCTTCTCGATGCTATGTTCGAGGTGCCGGGCTCAGACGTAAAAACCGTTCTCATTACCGAAGAGTGTGTTAAAGGCAACACACCACCAGAATATATTCGACAACCACCAAGCTCAACAAATAGCGATGAACCCCCAACCAACACACAATCCAATTCAACCGAAGAAGAAGAAAGTGCACAAGTTCGTGTGAATCAGTAACAGAAACACGAGATGCTCGTGAAATTAGATAACATTTTCAATTGTTTAGATTTAATCAAATTAAGGTTTAAAAATGAAAATTACACACAAACAAATCTGAAAAATGTATGAAAATCAACAATTGCCTGCTGGAAAAATGAAACAAAATAAAATTAAAGAATTCTGAGGATTCAAAAAAAAAAATACAATAAATTGATTTTGCTCCGTTAACGTATGAAAATGAATGAATGAACAAAGAGTGATTTTTTTTTTAAATATTATCAATAAATTGCTAAATGGTCACTTTGGAAAAAAAAAACAATAAAAAACAAAAAGATGTGTTAAATAAATCTTAAATCAAATGTTACTAAAAAAAAGGATGCCCGGTATCGAACCAATCCAAACAAAAAAATGTGTCAATTGAAGATCGTTTAGATGAACTCATAAAAGCATTCACTTCTAGTTGGGTGACAAATAAAAACGCTGGATTATACATATTACATAGAAATTTTAATCATTTATTCATTATTATGATTCAATCGTACACACAGAGACCTGTGAAAGCATTTTTCACTATCATTATTATACTGATGTCAGTTCTAGCCAAATTTACACAAACTAAAAGCAAATTTGCCCAGAACCGTCATCAGCCGTTCATATGGATGGCCGGGAAAAGTGGTTTCGCAGGTCCAGACACATCAGCCTTCGAATTTATATTTAAAAGAAAATGAGTTGATGAAAAAAAAATGGAATAAAAAGATTTCTTTCTGTTCTTGAAATTCTTGTTTTTGTTTTCGTTAGATTATTATGGGTCTGGAGTAATATGGTTTTATGAGAAAGCATCAGAGATCTATGGTCCATGCTGAGCTGAAAAATCTTAAGGTTTAACTTAGCATTACAAAGGCAAGGATTTTTTATTATTATTTATTTAAATGAAAAAAAAAGTTCTATTTTTTGGTGACATTTTTATTAAACATCAACGGGTTGATTTTTGGATCATGACTTGATACACTTATAAAGAATATTTTCAGAACATTAAAATCGTTGGAATCGTAAAAACGACTGAAAATTCAATTTTGGCCTCAAAGACCTCGGAGTACCTGTTTTTCGTCTTGTATCTAAAGAAAAAAAACTCCCATCAATAAATAAGTACTTTTGTATCTTGAAAAATACTCTCTTCGATAAATTATTTTATCGTTACAAAAATTGACACTTAAATGTGTAATAACTCACCGAATTAACATTTTCCATTCGAATTTTTGATTATCGATTAAATTGACAAAATATCGACTTTGAAGTGAGGAAAAATAACAACAACAACGAAAACGACACAATGTAAACAAAAGCCGTCCAAATATTTGATTGAATTTCATTCATTCAGAAATTCAAGTGTTTTAAATGACTTCTCACGAAGTTTTACGATTGCAACATCTGTGTTGTGAAAACAACGTTTGGTCATTTATGTTGGCTCCATTTGGGAATGTTGTTTAATGGATTCAAATATTATTCCTGAGCACAAATTCAAAGCAAGTAGGCATATCGAACACGTCGAACGAGTTTTATTCAAGAAATTATCAACAAAAGTTAACAGTAGAAAAATGAGCTTCAAAATATTTCAGAAATATTTCCAATGATGATGATGATGATTGCATTTTCGTTGCTTTATTTTCAATGTTCATTGATTCTTTGGTTTAGTAGTGTTTTGATTTTCAATCAGTGACTAACTTTGTGTATCTGTCCCACGATTCAATTTTTTTTTACGTAAATTAAAACATGGAAACTAAGCAATTTTGTTTATTTTGTATGTTTCTGTTACTCGTTTTGATTATTCGATCCATAAATGCAACTGTTTCCGGTTCAAAATTATTGCATTTTTATGAAAATGTTGCAAACGATTTTGTGGCTAAGCATCTCAGAGATACAAAATTCTGTGAGTCAGTTTTATTGCCAACCGAATTCACGCTAAAAAAATCATTCGAAGCCACATTTGCCACCGTAAAAAAGAGAACATATTTAAATGATAGCGATCACTTGGATTTATGCTGTCGTTCATTTCATAAATGTGAGGCACATAAACATATTGAATTGAATTACACAACCGATGCGTATATTCGACATTGTGAATGCGAATACTCGTTTCAAAATTGCTTAGAGAATTTAAACTCATCTCTATCAAATGAACTAGGATTTATTCACTCTTTAAATACATCAAAATGCTATGCAATCGATTATCCAATTATCAAATGTGTAAAATTTGATCCGGATCGAGTGGAATCAGAAGTTACCTTAAATCTGCAATTCTTGGACTCAAATGAACATAAATCATTATTTAATCGATGCTTAAAATATGATTTAGATCAGAGTCAACCGAAAAAAATACAAATGTTCGATGTGCCCTTCAATGATAAAATGTTTGCATTTAAATGTAAGTTCGTCATCAAGTCATACTGCAAAGATTGTAAAATGAATTTACTACAAGTAACATTCTCCTTTCTAGTCACTCAAGTGAAAATGGACGAAGAAATGATCAAAATTTCGCAAGCTTTGCAAACAATCAACGATAACAACCCAAGCAGAATTTTTAGCAATTCAGCCGATTTGCAGAATTTCATTATGAATGCCCTAGATGCTACATTTATGACAAACTGTTCTGCCTATGAAAAGTACATAAAAGGTAATTCCTCTTCAAATAGCTCATTTCAATTTCTATCAAGAAATTTAATTTAGATACAATTTTTTATTTCGGTCTTCTCTTTTTGTTCTAAATGTTAGAAATACAGAAACCCATCACCGCGATGATTCCCGAGAGATCAAATGATGAAGCAAAAGCCGCAAACTTAGCCGAAAATAGTTTTAGAGCTAAAATCATGTCAGACGCAAAGTTTAAAAATATATTTAAATTCGCTCTATTTATGTTTGAAGCGGCCTGTAAGAATCCAGAGTTAATCTCAGGTATGTTTTCATTCATCCAGAAGTTAATTATTTTATTATCAATATTTTATGTAACCGTTAATGTTTCAGAATTGAAAAACAAACCAAAAGCAGAATGTAGCAAGTTGCATTTTGGGTATATTGGCAACATTAGCGGAGGTACATTCAATATAGGGAAATAGAAGTCATGCTGCCGATACTTGTGAGATCTATGGTCCATTCCGAGCTGAAAAATCTTAAAGTTTAACTTAGCATCATAGAGGGAAGGATTTTTCATTATTATTTATTAAAATAAAAAAAGATTTATTTTTTGGTGACATTTTTATTAAACATCAACGGGTTGATCTTTGGATCATGACTTGATACATAATAAAGAATATTTTCGGAACGATAAAATCGTTGGAATCGTAAAAACGATTGAAAATTCAATTTTGGCCTCAAAGACCTCTCGGAGTACCTGTTTTTGGTCTTGTATCTAAAGAAAAAAAAACTCCCATCAATAAATAAGTACTTTTGTATCTTGAAAAATACTCTCATCGATAATTAATATTATCTTTACAAAAATTGACATTTATATTGTATAAAAAAAACCCCAAGAATAATATCCGAACACATTTTCACTTTTGATGTGTGGGACAAATGTTTATGTCATTCAATATCCAGTAAGAATAATAATTATAATAGGCAATGGTCTATCCAGCTGTGAATCCATTGACATAAAAAAATGTCTCTTAATATTTAGATATCGACTGAATTAATTATTATTATCGATTCCTTAGCAAATCATCTTTGGATATGATTATTATCTTAGTTCATCTCGCTCAATATCTCGTGCTTGTTGCCGATCGCCTGGTCAATTATTATGTTTTTGGTTCCATTTTTTCAAGAACTATTACTGTCCGATGCCTGCTGCTCATGTACAAACATAAAACTAAACTCCATTCAGTGGGTGGGTTAACGGTTCACGGACACAATCTGCTGACTTATTATGATCATTGAACTACAAACGAACGTAAAATGGATTGAACTGACTTTGAATGTTATTTTTCCATTGTTGATGAATGATGATTGAAACCAGTTGAAATGACATGTTCACATCAGTGTCGAGTGTTGAGTTTATTTTTTGATTAAATCATACAAAAATTAGAAGAAAAAAAACACTTTTCTCTTTTAACTAATGAGTATAACGGCCAACAGCATTTGGATTTGAATTGCGATATGCGATATGTGAGTACTTTGGAGGAAGATAAAAAGTTTTGTCCTCATTTTACATCATGACATTGTTTTTTGTGAACATTAGTTTTGGGTTTCGTGTGTTTCATTTCAAAAATCTATTAAAAACTAAATCGATAACACTTAACCATTAATTGAAACTAAAAGAAAATATTTAAAATTAATAAATTAAATTACAGGAGTTTAGTCAAAGATGCTTTTATAGCAATAAAATTCTTTTATAGGTTGAAAAACTGAGGATGTCGATGGACACAGACATGAGAACGGAAATTCAGTGTTTAAATATCTCCACTGTCCATGGCCGTGTTTAGATCGGTAACAATAGCAGCGACAACATCACGATACGGTGAATCAATTCGAAATGCGGTTTCCAATAGTTTAGCATCGTTAAAAAAACCAAAAACTTCATCAATTCGACTCAATGATTTGTCGGTCAGATGACGTTCGACAATTGTTTTTAATGCTGCTTGCGACTCAGACAAAGATTTCTGTAAATATGGCAAATCGAAGCTAAAATCAACTTCATGAAATGAAATGACTGCCATTTGTGTCGTCTGCAAAATTGAAAAAGCGGTTTTAATACAAATTCGAAGAAAATGGTGAGAGGAAAAAAACCCCTAAATTTTTTTTTGTTCCGCACCTGAAATTTGCTTCGGAAACGTTCAACAATTTTCAATTCATCAGCATTAAATTGATTGTTGCGGTGTAGAATACCAATTTTGATAACGATTTTGATGATATTCTTGACTAGACGTTCGGCCTCTTTCTTGTTTCCGGTCTGAAAATACAAATAAACGGTTGCACACCGTGTTTAGTTGATTGCATTTTTATTCCATCAATTTTACACTTAATTCTATGATGTGATATAGTGAATCATGACATTGAAATTTGTTAAATGACTTAATTACACGTTTCAAGTGAAACACGATAATAATTAAAATGTTGTCGGTCGGAAACTAATAAGAACCAGTGCCAAAATTGAAATTTGAAAATTTCAAATTATTCGTGGAAAGTTTTTCAATTAAATTTCACTTCAAATTTAAAAAAAAAATTGAATCATTTAGCGATGCTGAACACTATCAACATTCAGCCATCGCAACTTGTTAGTGAGCATTGAAAATAGAGAAAAAAGTGACATTATTGGACGAGAACAAGTGATTAGACTTACGTGTAATTTTGCTAATCGATAGATGTTGTCAAGTAGTGATGCAGTTGTTCCATCGATGAATGTTTTTGCTATGGTTTTTGTGGACATTCGTGACAGGATTTTTTTTTGTGCACGTAGCCCAATATCACGAGCTCGAAATGCATTTTCCGTCATGACTGAAAATTAATGCAAAAAATTTGAAAAACATTATAAAAACTGATTGAAAAATCCATCAAAAAGTCCGATATTTGATTTTAATGGAATTGTTTGCGCGCACATTTGCTTAAACGATTTGAAAATAAAAATTTTGACGATGCAGCCATTTCAATTAAATGCCACTTTGGAGTGTTGTCGTTCAGGAATCGAATGATCAAAACCTGAATGTATCGAATGTACTAAAATTTGAAACGCATTTTATATTTTGTGGTAATGGGACATATGCTGACGTGACAGGTGTAACATCACAGATAATAATAAACCATTTCGACGTTTGAGTGGGAAAAACAAAGACAACGCAACGCACCAATAGCTGATGTGGTGTTCACAATGTAAAACAGCAGCTGGTTCATTAATTTACTGCTTCGATTGGATGATTTTTGTGAAACATTTTCTCTTCGATAAATAAATTCTTTTGCCGTGTGTTTTGTGTTCAACAGTTAATGGAAACATTGTATGAATACTGAATACCAACCATAATAACCAGCAAAGTAATTCAACAAATATTTAAAGAACACTCAAACAGAATTTCGATCTATTTTCAGTATCTATTAATATATTATTATTTGCTGACTTAAAAAAAACAATGTAATCAGTGCTCGAGGTGATCAGAGTCTATTTTTCCAATTCAATAATTCACGTATTCGAATTTTTTTTTTTATCTCAACCATTTTTACTGCAGTGGCTACAATAAACATTCAGACCGAATTGATGAGTTTGAGTGGCTCATTGTTTTCAAGATGATTCGCATGTTTCCAATTAACAATTTTGTCTTTACATTCTTCGGCGCAATGAAAACGTTCAAATGGTAACATCAAATATGTACTACGCACAGCAAGCATAATAAAGGTGGTTGCCAATTGCTACGATGACTTTTAGTCACCGGATTGAATGTTTGGATTTTGAAGAGAAAAAAAAAACAAAAATAATTATTATTTACAATTTTATGGTCGTCATAAAAACAATAAAAATGTTTCGATTGAAGGAATAATTTAACAATAAACGCAGTACACAGCAATGCGTTAAAATGATAAAATCAAATATTTTAATATATATTCGGTTGTCATAAACGGTAACTGCTCGTACAGCATACAATTCAAAACATTTTATTGGACAAAAATAATGTCTCTGAAATCACTGTGGCTAATGCGAAGTGCGAAGGCATGCAACAGAGTTGTGTAAATGAATTAATAAAGAGAAAACCGAAAATGTTGAGAGAAGTATTAAACAAAATTTATAGCGTATCGCTCTAAAGTGAAGTCATAAAAGGCATCAAACTGTTAATTATTATTTTTCGGTGAAATTTTTTCAGTTGGGTACAATTTGCACGTACAATGTACCATCCGGTATCGATTCACTGCTCACAAACTAGGAAAGACAAAAATAAAACAATCAGTTTATGAATTTTCATATACCGGATGGACAATGGTCATGCACATGAATGGATCGTTTAAATTTTGCCATTTTTAGTCCATCGAACAAATGGTCAATTTGATGGGTCTTTTGTTAAAAATACAACAATGCTCATCCAAGTATTTTAATTTGGCTTAAGATGAATGCTAAGCTTTGGATTAAAATAAAAATAGAATTTCGTTATCTGTTCCATTGTATGTTTTGGTTAAGCCAAAAAAAGTACAGAGATTTATTCGTCAACCGGTGATAAATGCCACAACCACTTGTAGTACAGATCATAAACAAACTGATTTCAAAAACTTCTCAAAGATGAAAGAAAATCGAATATTCTTGACATAAAAAAAAAGGAATTTTTCCGGCAAGACAAAGAAAACTTTCATTTCGCATTCGGTATGTTTCATCTTGAAATCGCTTAAACGTTGTCTGAAGACAATGAAAAAGTGCTTTTCCCGCAAATTACAAGCAATCATTCATCACAATTGAACGAAATCGGAATACCAGAGTTGAAGAAAGGAAATGATTCAGACAGAGCCAAAATGCATTCGGACGAAAACAATATAACATTGAAATCATTGTTTAGCATTAATTATGTAATGCAGTGAAGCGACAACAAAATTGCTTTATCTAATCTATAATTGATATCGCTTTCGACTACTTCACAGGAAGTAATAATCTGGTTGCGATTTTATTTTCGTTTTTCTTTTGCAATATTTCTCTCAAATGTACAAAAAAGATAACAGATGCATGAATATCATTGCAAATTGCACACATTTGCAAAGCAAAAAAAAAAACATTTCTTCAAAGTAGTAAATCTTTTAAAGTTGTTTACGGCAATTGTGAAGCTAAGCTTTGTATCTGTTGCCATCATCTGTTTCATTTTCAAGCGATTGCATCCGATTATAAAAATAAATAAATAACAATAATACAATAATATGTTGAAAATGCGAATAAAATGAAATGATATGATTCCAAGAACCGAATCGCATTTGATTCGACAAGGTCGTTGTGGACATACCATGCCATGCCAGCATCAAGGCTATAATACCAAAGATATCATTGATGAAATTCCACATTATATGACACAAATACACGCACATACTCAAAACGTACGCGAGCATCCAAGAACCCAGAACATATTCATGTATTTCAAGAATTAAAGACTAAAAACTGAAGAATAAAAAGATTGTGAACAGCGAACAAAAACGAGTGAAAAAAGGAGATAATGAAATAGAATCTGCAAAAAAAAAGAAAAAATAATGAAGAAACTTAAATTGCCATCAGCTTTGGAATGAACGATGCAGTTATAGCAATCCGTTGACAGTCGACATAATCAGAAAACTTGTTGCTGGGCCGATTTAGTTTTATCTTTTGATTCCGTTTTGTTATTTCTTTATTCTTCCATTTTGTGCTTTTGTCTTTTTCCTTTACATTATTTATTTCATTTATTTTGGAATGATTCTTTTGTATTGTTCTTTGGCATTCCATGGGAAAATGAGGAGAGTTTGCCAAGAAATGAAGAAATAAATAGTTTGCAGCCAATCGAATCCGATTCCAATTTCATATGTGAATGAATAACAATAATAATGATGTTTCATATGTACAAAATATACAGTTATATATGTATTCAAAGCGAAATGGATTCTTTTTCATTGAGAAAAAAACGAAAAAAAAAGTTTGTTTTATGTTTACAATTGAACATAACAAACGGGCATTATTGGGCTTACAGTTCTCAGGAGCTTATGAATGCTCTGAAACTGAGCTACTGAAGGAGTTCTACAAAATAATACTGAACAAAATTGAATAAAAAGTAAAAAAGAAAGAAATTATGAAGTGTATGGTGCTTACCTTTTTCTACCATTTGGAACGATTGAAACCGAACAAACCGAAAAGGAATAAATACAAAAAAAAAGAATTCTTTTCTACGTTTTCTGCAACACAAACAAAACAAAATAAGAATGATATAAGTGTAGGTGATGGTGGTTTAATAGCTGAATAACACAAAATCAAAGCAACTGCAAAAGTATCGTTTTCAACCAAGTTCAATAGAAACATAAATTCTGAAAAAGAAAAGAGAAAAAAAGGGCAAAAATAAATACAAAGAAAAAAATAATAGAAAATTAAATCAAAATGTAGCATGTGTCGAATGTTGAACAAAATTTCATTAACTCAAACAGAGAAAAGTGTATCCAGTTTTGCAAATGATTTTGTTGATGTTCAATTGCAGATGTGATGCATATTCAATGACAAGATCAATTCGTTTCCAATTCCAACTGGAAAACATTTTTTTTGACTGATTTGATTCTTAATTCGTTCGTGTGGCACGTATGACGATGCATTATCCATTTGTCCATGGAAACGGTTCGAGCCTCCGGGCAAACGAATGGATAAATATAATTTTTTTTCCATAAATGGTCTGATTCTGTATTATATTCATTTCGTCAGCAACATTTTACTGGTTTGAATCAACAATCAAATGATATGAGCAAAAAAAAACAAGAAAACAATAAGCCATGAAAATATCGACCCAAAACCCATTTATCCCCTTCGTGATAATAGAATTAATTTCTGTTTTGTACGACGTAATAACGTGTATCCCGATAATAATAATGCATTCGAAGCCATATAGAAATTTAAAAATGCATCACATCATCATCCACATCAATCGATATTATTTGTTCATCGAGTCACGATTTGATGGCATTGCTGTTTTTAATATATAGCATCAAACATCAAACTTTACAAAATTAAATTTTCAATCGACAAATGAAAAATGCTGATAATACAAACAAACAATCACACACACACATAAAATACACAAACATCGAACACATTGCCCGAGATTACCGATTGTCGACATGCTGATGCATGGTGCATCGTTAATAATATTTCCTGTTTGCGGTTGCTGTTTTTGTTTTCTTTCATTCATGAGTTAAGCGCGTTTTCATATTTCTTTCAATTCATTTTACCATTTTGCTCCGCAAATTTATTCAAATGATTCTGTTTTTCTCGATTAAAAATGAATATATGCACAAGTGGCTTTGGAGTGCAGCGTATAAATATGAAAATAGCGTTTGCCATTCCAAAATGAGTAAAAATTACGTGCATTAAAGAAAAACAGTGATGAGAAATACGCAAAATGTACAATATGCACACACACACTACGATGATTTGTTCAGTTGCTGGCTGCGAAATACTAAAGCCAAATGAATAAATATCGGCCTCAAAATGAACGAATTAGAACCATTAGCCAGCTTATAACACTCGCTACTAAAATACATCGATCGATATCATATGAAAAAACCGAAACTTTGCAAATGACGATGACAAATGGAAAACTTTTCCTATTAAATAATAATAATCATAATTATGAATAGAAAATGAATAGAAAATGGCGAACGAAATGAACGTGCAATTGACAACATTGGAAATTCGAATTGTGCTATTGGAATGTTGGATGTGGAGTGCAAACGAATGAACGAACGACATTATTTGAATTATAAACGAGTTTCCATAATAGAATGATTCATATTGATGTTTTTTTTTGCCAGTGAAAGAAACCGCAAATCGATAAATATATTTGACCACGCAATTCGTATGAACTATTTGCGTTTATTGCCCTTTCGGGCAATTATTACGCAGCAAAAAAAAAAAAAATAAAGAAATAATGAAATGAAGTGGGTACAAATAACAAGAAAAAATGATGATGATGATGATGCAGAATAAAAGAATTTCTGCAAGAAAAATTGCGTACGAACCGGTCCAATTCAGTACTTACATAAGCAACTAGCACAATCAATTGCAACACGTTGATAAATGATCCATGTTTGAAGCTCTAGAACATTTGTATAATTGTTCATAATGTGCGATGCAATTTAAACCTTTTTGATCGGTTCGATGGAATTAGTGTAACGGGTTATGGCGATGAGATAAAAACTATTTATTTTATTACTTATTCGGATGATATCAATGCAATGCAATTTCCCCTATGATTACGTTTGCAACAAATAGGCTGCTCTATTCTATTCATCCATTCAGTCGTCCGTTCCAAATTTGAATTGTGGATTGTGACCACTCAATCTGTGCAAAAAAAGATAGAATAAAAATAAATAATCATTGTAGTCAATTTCGTTTGGGCATTGGATTCAATGTGAGGATGGTGTGAAATGAATGGAGTGAAAATCGATTCAAAAGGCAAAAACAATTTTCAGGCTTAACAATTACACCAATCGATTCGATGGTAATAGATTGAATGGAAAAAAAGCCCTTGTCAATTTCAATTTCTTCGGTTTTACTCATGATTTTGGACGCACAGACGACAAACGTTGACGATCATAGTTAATTGCACGGGACAAAAACTGTTTCATATGAAAATAGGCAAAATGTCAGAGTAAACAGAGTGTAAGTTGGCAGCTATTTGCATTTAACGAAACCATCAAGGGAAAATAACTATAATGAGCAATGAGCACGAATGCCGCGCGTATAATTTTCACATTAACATAATCAAAGTATCGAAAAATAAGCGAAACACAGAAGAGAGACAGAGAGAGAGAGAGAGAGCGAGTGAAGAAATTGACTGAACTCATAATGCTATTATCATTTGGGTATTTATTGTGGCCCATGGGTTTTTGCATGGTAAATGTTGGCTTCTGAAGACTTTGAATCAAGTGGAAAATAACGAAAGCAGATAATTATTTCGGAAAAAAATTGCGATTAAAATTCAATTTATTAATTAAAGCATTTTACGCTGTTTGTTAAACATACAAACACAAAAAATATTATTATGTTTTATGAAATATTCCATGTTCTGGTATGGATAAGGAGGGGTTCATCGCTTATCGTACATGAAAGCCAGAAAAATTTTCCACTCTTCATACTCAGACATTTTAGATGGAATTTATTCCGTTTTTGTGATTAAAGACATCTCATTTTTCCCATGTCAACAGTCAACAGCGCGAAGGTATACCAACTAATTTTATTAGACATTAAAATTAGATTCCAGGAATCGAAACAATCCCATTATAATTGCGTGCTATTTTAATTCGCTCACGATATAATCTATGAATTCAATGAAATTTTTTTATCACAATTCAAGATGTCAATCGAGCAAATGAATCAGACACCAGAATAATGAGTTCATTGAATGACATTTTGAAGAATTATTCTATGAATTTGTTCAATAAATAAAATAATAGGTCATCTACGTATATATTCACACATTGTACTGAATGTAAAGGCATTTATCTGGCCGACACATCGGCAACGTGACATAGAAAATATTATTAGTATTATTTTTTCAATGAATATTATACAATCAAATCCAGCCTATTTGCGGTTGTAAAATTGGCTATATAATTCGAAATGAAAAGAAAAAAATTCAAATAAAATCATTATGTCAACCTTCGAGTGAATAATATCATTTTAAATGGCTGGACTGGAAGTGAATGTTAGATTAGACGTTATCAATAAGTGATAAAGATACGCAAAAATAGACGAATGTTATATAGGCTGGGTAGGTATGAGCTGTATGTGGTGAAGCCCGACAAGTCATTTATGTCGAGCTATTTTCGAAATCTGATTCATTCGATTTTTAATTCAATTGCAAAACACAGACAAAAACACACATCAAACGGATAAAAAGAATTTTTCATGGCGCACATTTTACAAAGCCAGTCTATTTCAAGAACCAGAAAACAAAAACAAATGAAGAATTGCCAATTTGTTTGGAAAACCGTAACTATAAAACAAAACCCGAAAAAGAAATGGAAATTAACGGATGTGTTTGTTCGTTGTTCTCAACGAATCAGTTGATTCAAGTTCGTTTAAATGCACGCTCGTCGATCGTCATATGTTTTCAGAATTTCCTTTTATCTTTTTTCTCCCCCCTCCCCTATAGATGTACAACTACCTTTTGATACCTCAAGTCGTCCTCGTCGTTTCCTTCGTTGTACGACGATAATCGTCTTTTGCATGAGAATTTATAGTAAATTGAACATCTGCCTCGTGAAATTTTACGCTCACAAACGTTAACATCGTAAGAAAAAAAAAATACGAATGTACAATGTCAAAGGACTTGTTTTTGAGTATAGAGTATGCATCTGAGTGCATGCATTAAAAATGTTATTTCTTTTCGTTTTATTTTGCCACAAGGTTGAATTCGATTTTTCTTCTTTTTTTTTTCATTTTGCTTCTTTTCCTTTTCACATTTTATTTATTTTATTGTTTTCATTTTGATTCAGTGTTATTGTCAAGAGCGACATATGCAAAATTACTTCGAATAACGCAACCACAATGAAATTATTTTGAAACATATTCGAGTTGAAAAAAAAACAACGAAAAATACTGTAATCAACATTTTAAATCATTCTTCGTGGATCTGTTTTGATGCAAATGAGCAAACGCAACGAATAAAATTCAAATTTTTCGTTCAAAATCTCGATTAGCTATAATCACAACCATCAATTCAAAGGCATACAAAAGTTATCTAATTTAAATGCTCTCACGCATAATATTCAAAATTCGGTTCGTTTTTTTGATTTATATTCGACATCGAAATTCACGTGTAGGCACTTGAATTGAATAAAATTACAGCAATACTAAGCAGCTCAAACACCAACCGAAATCGAATTCCAACATTAAAATCGTCTCAACGTGTATCGAACGCGCTTTCATCTTAATAATAATAATTGAATTAGCATTCAGTTTAACAAATTGTTGTTTTTTTTTCTCTCTCTCTCATTTCGAAAAGAAAACAAAAATTTTTGCTTCGCTAATGAAATAGTCAAACAAAAAACAAGTTTGATCTCTCTCCCTTCTCGTCGTCTCGCTTCTTGAGTGTCATGCTCCATGTTTGGGCTAAGAAAAAACATATATATTCAATAGAGTTAATCAAAGTCATCATATAGAATAGATTGCTTTTGTGTGATCTCGTTCGTTTATTCGTTTCGTTTTTTTTTTGGAAATGCAAACAAAATCTGTCGACGAATGAATTATGCCGAATGGTGTGTAAGTGGTTTCGTTGTCACCATCATTAATTTTTTTTTTAAATCAAATTTATTCAGAAAATAAAACCGAAATAGATTCGTCCATGATTGCGGATTGCCGACTACCGTCTATGGCACTCAATATAAGATTCTCAAGTGGTCAAAGGCTCCAGTGAAATCTCGTTCAATGTTGAAACATTCGAAAAAATATTCTTTCACTCATTGCCGTTATCAGAATGCACTGCTCATCCATTTTCAAAATCAAAATGTGCGACACAATTTTATCAGAAATTTGTTCTCCTCTTTCAATTTTATTCTGTGATGATTAAATTAAAACGATTTCAAGACACGAAACTGTCAACTGCACCGACGATAACTTAATGCTTCTCAAAGCCCAAATGCTCAACGCTTGATTGAAACAATTGATTTTCTGTTTCACATTTATACGAATTTATGTACACAAATTAACAACATTCCTTGAGTAAAATGAAAAAAAAAAACAGCCAATGTTCAACACATAAATGGATGAGCAATTATATTGTAATGGTAACAAAAACAGCAACAACAACAACAACAATGAAAATAAAAATAAAATCATTATCGAACACAAATGCAAAGGGAAAAATCCGAAACAAATGATGAAACTTTAAGTACATACACAAAGTCCAAAACATGAGAATATTTTGCTCAATACAAAAAAAATTGTTTTGGAACAAACAACCGAAATGTAAAGTAAAATTCAAACACGAATATATGGAATATGTGCAAACAGTTTAGCGAAAGCACCAAACAATACGCAAATAATGTCCGGTCCAATTGACTGTCGGTTTCTGACTGATTCTCATGTATGGTTGACGAACGTTGCAGTTGGTAAGCGAACATATGAAAAAGACAAAATCATATATACATTCAAAAGACTTTTGAATATTCCGGTGCAACGCTGGCAACACTACGCACAATACTACGGAGTTTCGTAATATCAGCTGTTAGGCGATTATTTTTTTTTTTGCTGGAATAGACGTTGTGAAAGGCGGTTTCGTTTTTTCTGCTTTGAACAGATGAATTCTTCAAAAATAAGAAAAATAAGATGCGATAATGAGTTTATAAATTCATTTTTTTCTTTTATTGAATCATTCTTATCGAACAGAATTATTATTATGAAAACAACCGATTCGATTTTTTTCTTATTTCATTTTTATTTACATAAATAGATTTTTAAACGGTTGCCCATCGTACACATTGACGCATGATCCGATTGATTTATTATTTCTTTAAATAATAGACTCGGCACAAAAAAAAAAATAGACTCGATTTCTTAGGCCTAATATCGTGAAACATTTCCTTAATGCATACAAAATGAAGAGAGTATAAAACGGAAAAACGGAACGAATGTTTGATCGGCACTTGAAAATTCGGAAATAATTTGCTAAACTGGATCCAAACGGATTGACGATTGGTCGTTTTATTAAATGAACACATTATCACGATATTTATTTGCTAAAATTGTCTGGAAAATCATCCATACAAATTATACTACTAAACTTATAAACTAAATGTTGATCAAATTTTTCCTATTATTATATAAAGTCATTGATGTTAAGAATTTCATTAAATTTTGCGATAATTCGCTGACCTCCGAAACCATTGAAAGAAAAAAAAAATTAAATACAAACAAATTCAATAAACGGAATGGAATGGCAATATTTCTTTTTTTTTTAATAATATTTTGAAGAAGGAAATGAAAAACGGTAAATAAAATAATACAGTTAATTTCGAAGCTAAGTAAATTTAAATATTACATCAAAGAATAGAAAGAAGATTAAGAAAGGAGAAAATGAAGAAGAAAAAAAACAGAAATAACATTCATATGTGAATGATTATGGAAATCGAATGTCGCCCATGTGACGCAATTCATGTATGCTACGCTGTGAGGAAGATCGTTGTGGTGATGGACGTGAATGATATAAATTGTGTTGTGATGAATATCGATTTGGATTTGGTCGATAGATTCCTTCGGGTGGTGTATATTTTCGTCGTGCGGTACGTTCATCGCTGGTCCTTCGTTTTGAATTTGGTTCATATAATGAACGACGACGACGATCATCTGGCTGAAAATGATGTGATTCGTATTGCAATGAATCATCAAATGTTGGCTCTTCAATTGAACTTTTACCGGATTTTACAAGATCCGAATCATGTTCATTGGCCGTAAAATGCCGCGTCGGTGTATCATTCGAATCATCATACGAATAATTACGGCCAGTCCATATTTGACTATGATTTGATGTTTGTAAATCGGTACGCGGTTGAAATTGACTCATACCGCTAACTTGTGATGTACGACGCCATCCTTCTTCATAACGTTTGCGTACCGTTTCATCTTCGATGGCTTGTCGACGTTGTGTTTGACTGCTGCTAGTTTCGCTTGAATCTTCACCGGATGTGGTACCGATACCTTGATCTTTCTCTTCGATTCCGTACGTTTTGAATGGTGAATTCAAATATGATTTGCTATGAAAAATGCTCGAAAGTCCCAATGGTGGATGAGGTACCGAATATGGATGTGGAAATGCTTTTTCAATTGAAGTAATTTGATGTTTGTTTTTGCCTTTAATGCTTCCATCGACCGATGGTTCTTTGTTACATGAAACGGGTCCAAACAGTGACAAAAGAACTGGTAATAGGAATAGACCGTGCAAAGCACCAAATGTAATCACCAAAAATATCATCTTGAAGAAAACCAGGAAAATATAACTGTTTGCCAATAATAATGCAATGGTGCCGAGAATTGTACTGATTGATCCCTGGAATATTGGCATACCCAGTGAATAAAGTGCTTCACGAACACGTTCGGCCGAATCTTTTGATTCGGATGTCATGTATGTGTAGCAAATGTGAGCCGTAAAATCAATCGAATATCCAATACACATAATAAGATTAATCATTGAAATTGAATCTAAATTAACGTCCCACAATGCCATGTAGCCGGCAACACCCAATTCAATGGATACAATGCTGAAAGCAACCCACAACGAGCACAAAATATTCGGGATAAAAATAAATGAAATCAACATCATGATGATGGCACCAACAATCATACTTTGAATAGCCGTCGGACGTACCAGCTCAAATTGATCAAAGAATACAAAATATGGATGGAAAATTGAAGCATTCAATGGCGAATCATGGACCAATTTTCTCAAATCGGCCACCATCACTTTTTCATGATTTGTATCGGTGATGTTGAGGGCCTGAATCAAGATACGTGATGCAATGATTTTTGTTCCGTTCTCGTTGAATTTGACATCGAGCGAATAGGCGTTACCCGGAAATAGCCAATTCTGAAAGCAGAAAATTGAAAACCATGAAAATAATTTGAAGTTCAAAGTTTTTTTTTTTTGGTAAAACTTTGGCTGAAATTTACCTCTTTCAAAACACGAATAAACTCCTCTTCGGTATCGATGGTAACGTTTAAATAATCATTATTTCGTTCAACGAACGATAAAAATGAACGCAACCAAGATTCAGTGTACAATGAATTCGATACATACGATGTGCTTTCCAAGTCCAGTGTCAGTTGTTCGAATTTTTTCTGAACCTCCTGTAGGGCGAATAATGATGAGAGGAAAAATTCAAAATGTGAACTTTGCTTTGACAAATTAGATCCCAAACTGGTCACAAATTCAATTCACACTTACCGGATCCGAATAATTGAGTTCACCAGCAACAATAACTTGCATACGATACGGAAACTCTCGATAAAATTCATCTTCTAAATCAAAAAATTTAACCGAATATGAATCCTCTTTGGATAGTTTACGACGTTCAAGACCCTCTTCAATTTGTGTTAGGCCATAACAAGCGCCGGCCAAATAAATGCCAAATATAAGCAAAATAATGAATTTCATAAAGCCATTGTTGACCACTGTTGCGACCTTATCACGGAAAAAGGCCATTCCAATGTGTTCCTTTGTGTCTAATGGATTGTCTGGATCATTACGATTGATGCCACCGGTATTGAGTGCACGATACAACCACGAACGATTTTCTATGAAAAAAAAACAACGATTTCATTATTAATATGAAGAAAAAACAAACACTTTTTGATTAAAAACAATGGATCCGTCGTTTTGAGTCAGTATTTCATTTCATACAATATTTGAGAACAATGGACGACCTCATACAATCATCATACATAAACTATTTCTATTTAAAGACACCAAGCGACATGATGTGAAAACGATTTATCAATCAAAAAAGCTCAATACACACATTTTGAATCATTGAATCATTCTGTTTACGAATCGTTTGTGTTTTGTGACGCTGTTATTTCATTCAGACTGAATGCATCGGCGTATTGGTCTGTCATTCAGGAAATATTCAATTGATTTTGATTATATCTCTCGAGATGTTTTTATTTTTTTTTTTTTGTGTTTTTATGTGAGCAGTGAGCGGTGAGCATATGTTTTGCCATTCTCTCTTTCAGTGCACAAGTTTTCATAATAATTTGCCAATGCTTTTGAAGCGAAAGACTTTGATATGAATCGTTAAATTGATATTTAAGTCGAACCACGCAACCAACTAAATAATATATGAATTCATGTATCGATTATGCACATTTAAAAATGTAACGAAAACAAGATTTTATATAATGCTAAATAAATAATGATTCACGATAACAGCTGAGCAATTGCCATGTATGATATATGATTTTTCTCGATATTTCCCGACCATTCCAAATTACATCACACATTTTGTTGAGCTTCGACTCACATTTCGCTCGATTGGTCACTTCGTGAAACAATTTTCTTATGCACCGATTGGTGTTCTGTGTTCGACGACGACGACGACGACGGAGTCTCCCTCCAAAACTTGTTTTGACCAATATTAACAATAATTAACTATTATTGATAATAATAAGTAGATGGCTTACCTTTAATAGCAACCGAAACTGGCATAACTTTGTATCCGAAAATCGAATGTAGATTTTTTTCTTCACAATAGCCCGTAACTGCCATCCAACCGGCAAAAAATGTAATATGCCAAACGAATATAAACAAAACAGCCAATGCACTGTATGTGCAAAAAATTTGAACCGATGGAAATGGACTCATTATACCAATCCAAAATGAAACCATATCAGTAACGGAGGTGATTGTTATTGAAACAGCCGCATCGGACATCATAATAGCCATACGATCTGGTACCGATAATTTGGTTGATGTTCGACGCCAAGCAGCTAACATCACAAAAGTGTCATCGATTCCAATGCTGATCATCAAAAATGGTGCGGCCAAATTTAAACCAATAAAATCGATTCTTAAATAGCATGCCAAACCGAAAGCAGCAATTGTTGCCATAATCGCTGATAAATTACCCAAAAATCCAATCCATGGTTTTGAACGAACCACATCACCCATCATGCATGTAATGATACTGAAAAATAATAGAAATTATTGGTCAATATAAATTTCATTATTAAAACTTATTGAGCTGATGCAGCTGGGCCTACCTAAATCCAATCATCAAAATGAATGTTGATGCAAAATATGGCACAACCGTGCGTGTATTCCGTTCCAATTCATGATCAAGTGTACGCGATGCAAATCTTGCAATACGAATATGTTTAAACATTCCACTGTCTTCTGCTTTGCCAACAACTCGTAAAAACATTTCTTCCCATTCATTACCCCTGTTATCATATCAAAATGAAAAAAAAAAATCGATTAAATCGATGGAAATTACAAACATTTGACTTTAAGGAGATCACTTACTTTTGAAGTTGCCGTTTCGTATCAACTGCCACAAAATAAACCATTTGCAGTGATGGTACACTGATAATATTTTGATCGGCAGACAATTCAGTGCCACCAAAAAATACCGGAAATGCATGCGCATCCCAGGTAACTGGATTAAACATAATCGGAAATGTCAGATTCAATTGACCGGATTCAATCTGTAACGGTAAAACAAAATCATATTGATGATGAGCCATTTTTTTTTGTCTTTGTCAAATTTGTTGCATTACTTACATCGTCCATTAAATAGTCTAAATTGAGTATATCATTTTGAAAGCATTCATTCTCCCATTTAGCGCAAACATCACGATATGTAAATATATCATCATCATAAGTGACGGTTGCATTTTGAATCATGTCATCGAGCATACGAAGCTCTTGGAATACTTCACGTCGAATAAGATTTCGTTCACCATCTTTGGCTGTGATAATGACACGTCCGAAACGACCTATAAACAAAATCATAACAGCATAAAAACGTTAGACATTATAGAAAATACACTGCCAAGTTAAACTATTTTCTCAATTCCACATTTTTGAAAAAATGGGGCATTTTTGAAATATTTTGGCATTTTTGAAAAATTCCGCATTTTGAAGAAAATTCGAATTTTTTTTTCGAAACAACTTTGGGCTTTGTGGGCTCCGGACTCCGGATAATGATGGTATGGCAGAAAATTGCATATCTAAACAGTAACTATCAAACACCTCAATGAACAAACTTATTTCCAAGTAAGAGAAATTGTCACTAAGTAAACCGATGCAATCAGACAAATGAAAAAGAAATCTTTTTTCGTTAGCAAAATTTTGTTTACCTAATTTCCTAAATGAATGATATACGAACACATGGGCTTAATGACTGACGCCGGACGCCTGACGCATTCAACTTTCCAATCTGAATTAATTATTACTTAAGCTAATGATTATTATTTCTTGTTGATTCACACCTGATTTCATTAGCTACCGCATTATATGTATATTGTTATGGACTATGTTTACTGATATATCATAGCTATGAGCTATGGGCCATGGTCTATGAACGAATCTACCAAATTATTATATGATCGATATTGATATATATACCTATTTATAAATAATTTACAGTATTCACAATTTGGTTTTCAGTTTATTGTTTTTGTTTCGTGATAATGAACTTAATAGTGTATCGATGAAATGGAATATAAAGAATAACTAGCCAAAAGGCGAGTCATTGTCGACTAAACAATGAGGACCATTTACAATCGCAATCATTTCGAATTGAATCGCACTGTATTAAATGATATTCAAATCAGTGGCGAGTCGCATAAATACAATTATCCAACAATGGATGCAATTACACAGAGCCAGCACACATTTTTATTTCTCCATAAAACTTGATGATAATTAACTGATTGGCATATGCCGTTTGCTAATTTGAGCTGTTGTAATTTATGACCGAGTTTGCCGAAACCTATGATAATAATCATATGCTATTCAAGCAACACAACAAACACTTTCATACTGCAATGGGCTAGACGTTGACGTAACGCACAATATTCGATAATAATAATAGTACGAGTGAACCACACAGTGCAAAACAAGTGTGTAATAAAAGCAACAACAACAACAACAAAAAAGAAGGAATTGAATGAAATCAACAATGAAGATATATTCAAATGTTCAAACAATAATATAAAAGTCGTTAATGCAATGAAAGATGAGAAATGGAGATGCTCGCACATAATCATTTCAATCAATTTTTGCATAATAATTTCAATTATTCATTTGTTTTGTGTGTTTTTTTTTCGCTTCACTTTTCATGTTGCTTACATCAAACATCCAAAGACACACGAAATTATTCAATTTACAAATTCCACGCAAATGATAAATTTAATATTGTGTGGTTTTTTGTCGTTTCGTTCTGTTCCGTTCCGGGTTGATGTTTGTGAATTCATAAAAATTGAATTAAGGTTTTTTGTTTCATGAGGGGAAGCTGCGTTGTGTTGAATGCCTTATGAGTTTTTGATTCAATTTAGAATTTCTGTCAATCAAGTCAGGTTTCGTTAGGAGTGCAATATCGCATTAAGACTTTTATGACACGCAACTGTAATACATACATTATTATTTTATCATTCGTCTTTAGATTGATCCGGCACATGAGTGAATTTTTTTGTCAACAATTTGAAGTATTATTTTAATAACGGCATATCAAATATGCCTTGAATAATTGCTATTATACATAAAAGACCTATGGATCGACCAAAATGTCAGGGAAAACCCCGTGCGAGTAAATATCTTGGGTAAATGGCAAACAGCAAACGATAAAACTAAGCAATGAATGTTGACAATGTTGCCACAAAAATAGTATACTGAATTAACTGTGCAATTTCGATTGTTATGCAATCAAAACAAATTGACAACCATAAATGAATAAATAAATATGTATGTGTGTGTGTGTGTGTGTGTGTTTGCGTAGTGTGCATAAAGTTTACAAAACATTGAGATTAAAAACAAAAACAAAATGATCAATCCAAATGAAATGTATATGGCAAATGGCGTACGATGCGGTGTTTATACTTTTGTCGTTATAAACAAAATACTTTTTCAATAATAAAATGAATTTACGACTCATTCAAGTATAGTTCCAGTTTCAGCTCCAGCTACTGGAATACTAATACTAAATATTAATTCAATGGAAATGTTTATTGGTTTGTTTTTGTGTTATAATTCATTGTGTGCAACGGAACCAATTGCATTTGCCCATTCAATGAAATCAATTGCATGGAAAATCAAACACCAAACCATGCGTTCGATTGAAGATTGAAGTAAATTGATTGAGCATTTTGAAGCGGTAATTTTGCTCCAGTTTTTGAATCAACATGACAACATTACAATGAATTGTTACATAACGGAGTCCGACCCACTGCGCTTGTTGTTTACAGCTTGGTGTTCATGGAGTAGAACATTCGGTCTATGAATATGATATTTGATCACAAAAATTTGTTCTGTAATGCGCAAATAATGGAATGCATTGAACATAATGGCAACAAGCCAATCGGTGCAAACTCAGTGCCATTCTAACGGTTTCGCTATTTCTAGTTCTCTTTAGCTGAGGGCGAATCATTTTATGTCCGTAATTCGTCGTTTTTCAATTAGCAACATAAACGCAGTGCAGCGCGTTCACCATTCGCTATTTCCGAAAATTTAAATTTGCTTCATTGAATTAATAAAGTGTCTTTGTTATCTCAATAGATTATGAGTTTTATTGACAGCTGTTCGCTTATATTTGAATGCGAAAATATAAAAGTCCATTTTAACAGCTGTTCCTAAGAAATTATCCAATTAAATGTCATAAGACTGTGTTTTTTGAACCTTGTTGCCATTTTAGATTTATCAAAATAATCTTAAAAATCAATTGCACCATGAATCATGTTTTGTGAAACCGTGGAAACCATGATTGGTGATAACAAATGACCGGTTGCTTGGCAATGCCCACACATTTCAAGCATACATTCATTCTTTCTCTTCCACCATTTTTTGACAACGGTGAAAGATTCTATTCGATCATTTTTGGTTGATTCAGAATTTATGGACAAAAGGAGCAAAACTGACAACCATAGAATATTATTCCGGGATTTTAACTGATGCTCACTATTCACAGTGATCACTCAGTTCATTGAATTGGAAAATTATGTGCGTGGGCAATGGCGCAGTTGTTCAAACTATTATATTTTTTTTTATCATATCGTGAATCATGAAGCTTTGTGTCATATTCATTCATCAAAATGTTTCAATTGAAAGAAATGATTCAAAAAATGCGCCAATTTTATCACTGATTTGCCCTTGAAAGCACTAATTCATAATTAAAAGCGATTATTACGCGCGATGATATTCACTTTATTTTTTGCGATTCGGTTAAATTTGAGAAATTAGACAAAGAGAGCGGAAGAGAGAGAGAAAGAGAGAAGAAAAAAGTTGAAATTTGTTTGGTATCATTAAATCCATGGCAATGGCAATGGTTAAATATGTCGATTTGATGAATTGAGTTGAAATTCGAATGCGATCCAGTGATACAGTTGCGGAAATGTAAAAAATGAATCATCTATTCGCTTTAAGACCCGACAAACACAAAGCAAAGAAAATGAAACGACAATTTCAAAAAAAAAAGACAATAAAAACACACAAAGCACAATTTTATTATTCGAAAACGTGATTTCGTTTGACGAGAATCGTATTCGTTTGACGTAAATTTATTGATACGTGATTAACACTCGGTTGACCTCCTGAACCATTTCATGTTGTCAATTAACATAATTATAAATGAGAATTGGATGCCAATCAATTGAAATATAACTATAAATCACGTCGATTGATCGATCGGTCAGTTTGTGCCATCTGCTTTAAACATTAGGATAATTACTAATATGGCGCGATGCGCATTTTTAGTGTTCATTATTTATTGTTCAACAAATGAAAATAGAAAAAAACCATCTTACCCGCTCGAGTGATTCGTCCAACATTGAAATTCGATGTGTAATTAACTTGGAAAAATTCTTCAACAATTGATCGCTCCAATTTGCCGGCACCATTTTCAGGTGAAAACAAATATTCAGGATCGATTTGATAATGCAACTGTTGATATCTGTTCGAAAAACCAAACGATAAAGAAAATGTAAAAGAACCGGAGGAAAATTGAGAGAAAAAAATTGTTATTATTGATATTGAATTGTAATTTTGTGAAAGTCATAAAAGATGTGGCATAAATTGTTGAAAACCGGTATTGAAATTGCCACTTCAATGCAATGCAAGTAATTATTAGAAATGATAGTTTTCGTTTAAATGCGATTCATTTCAAAGATTCCATAGATTTATAATGATTATTTATTCAATTGAAGTGAAACTTACCCGGTTGCGAATATGATAGTCAATAATGTGGGTATTATGATAAAATAGCTTGGACTACGGCCAATTGTTTTACCCAATTTATAAAATGACCGATTCAATGTTTTATCCACGCATGATACGCCCCAACCCATCTGAAATCGAATAGGAAAAGAAAAGAAAAATTAAAAAAATTTCAATTCACAAAGTAATGTTTTCTGTTCACTGGTTGCAGGTTGCAGATTACATGAATTCAACTTCAAAACTATGGAGAAATAATTTAATTTGCCAGCCATAATAATATCGTGCCTGAATTGGCATAGTTTTGAGCAATAAATTTCCCAAATGTCGATCATTATTTTCGAATTACTGGTCATTCAGGTGCCTATTTTCTTAACAATATTAATATCAAAATGGACATCAAACACACGTAGCAAACTACCTATAAAATATACAATATACAATATACTATGCACCATACATAAAGTCACACGCCTTTTATCAACGTTTTCAATGTCAAAAAAAAAAAAAAATTAAAATCGAATTTGTAATTAGGAATTTGATCCGTAACATTTAAATGTTGTCCCATAATGGGAGCCATGAATGTGGCCCTTCTAACTGAAAGTGACACAATTTCGAATTTTCCATAACCTTTCAACAATCGACAGCCAAAGTTCAAAACCACAAACGTTAGTTATGATTTCAACTGAAAAATGTTCAACGGTTTGTTCAATGTAATAAACACACAATGTAAGATACTATGTAACTCATATTATAAGCTCATTTGCGATGGACTTCAATACACACACACACACACACACACAGCCGACTCGATGAAATCCGTTGACAAACTGAAGGTTTACGTTGAATGCAATGAACATTTCAATCATATTATTTACAAATCTATATATATTCACCTGAGTTTCCATTAAAGCAAGATGCATGGCAAAGAATATTAATTAGCCATTGATTGTTGCTATTTCAAATGAACCAATGAACAAATAGTTATGCTGATTTGTTGACAAAATGAAATGGACTCGTAACTTGTGCAAATGATCGCGCGTATAAAAATTAAATTTGAATTTGAATGAAAGGTTTCGAGTGATAAAACTGAGAAAAAAACATTACATTATGAAAGAGAAGAGAATCAATGAAATTAATTGACGAAAGAAAAAAAAACAATTCGCTTTTTAAGTATGTGCATCATGAATTTGAAACGTTTGCAACATTGACCCAAATATTTCGGGCAAATGACAAGAGATCATATCATATCGATTATTATTATTATTTGTTGTTCGTGGCCAGTTATTATTATTTAACTTAATTTGCGCAAAATTATGTTTCATTTGACAAATTTATCCCGATGCAGCCCAATTGCATTCGAAATAATCTTTTGAAGCGCTTATTTTTCCTAATTTATGAGATTTCATTGTTCACAAAATATGGACAAAATACAACAAAGAATACAACCAATTAACCCAAATTGGAAATCATTGTGTTCCAAAAACAAGCCAATTATTCATATCTTTTTTTTACGGTATCTAAAATCTGACTAGATATTAGATCCAATGAATATCTCACTTCGAGTCAATTCTACATTCACTTTCGAAACATGATAATAATAGTGCACAATGCACCAAGCACCATTTTCAATATAAATACAAGCAATCGATCGGTCGGCTAGTTGTGATTGCACAAGTTGCTGGTGAAGAAAAATAATAATAATAATAATCACTTGAAATAAGATACAAAAATTATAAATGGAAATGTTGATGGCAAACAGTAAACGGCTTAAGAGAAAAATTATAGCGAAAAAATGGTTGCCAATTTGAAATCATTCAATCTTCTGACGCTCGCTCGAAACGACTAGATTTTTTTTTCTCTTGCGTAAATGATTCGCAGAAAATTGGCCATTTTAAGTGACTGTTGCCGAGCGTTGCCCCTCGATCAACTAATATTAATGTAATGATTTTTTTTGCAATGCAAAAACTAAACATATGGCATTCACGTTATGAATATTGAATATATATTCATATGGCAACGGCAAATTGGTAATTTAATGGATTTTATGAACGCACATTATTCTCTCATACTGAAACCACAGAGCACAAAGCACAAAACACCATCTTTAAACTTCGTTGTCCGCAGTGACTTCAAAAAAAAAAGAGAAAGTTTAATTCGGAGATTTGGATTCGCTTTTATTCTGAGAAAATAATATAAAATTCTAAGAATAAACAAATTCGTTCTGCATTTTTTTTCTTCATTTGTTTATTTCGTTAGTTGGATTCACGTGGATTAAATTCATCGATTGCACCATTTTTTGATAATAATCGAGCTGAGATTGCTTTTATCGTGTGTTTGTACTGAAATCCAATTGAATACGATAGGAAATGGAATGAATCCACACGCAATGCAAAGATAAACAATTCATCATCCAAAATGGATGTCACGTACTGCGTATTAAATAAAATAATCTGAAAATGTTGCCCATATTTCGATGTACATATATTATTTTAATAAATAATCAACAATTGACAATGAAGAAAGAATGTTCAAGTAACGAAATGTGTCGAATTAAACAAATTCTTCACCCGGAAAATATTCCAATTTGAAAATAAATTACCCAAAAAATTCTAACGACAAACAATGTGCTGTCATAAAATGAAACTTTGGATTTAATTGGTTTTCACATCAATTTCAGATGAATAAATTTTTTCTTTTTTTTTGCTAGAAGAAGCGAAAAAGAAAAAGAAGAATAATTGTATGATTTGACGGCCAACTTAATCGAAATTGCTCATCCAAAGCGGCAAAGAAAATTTACCGAAAATTATACTTGGATTTCTATTTGAAATGAACAAAACAAAAAAAAAAACGAATGAATGAAACAAGAGCACTTTAAAGAAATGTTTAGTACAAGGTGCAGTATCTGGCATGTATAATTGTTTGACCTTCAAATGAGCCCACAATTATTATTATTAAAATCTATTTAGGTACGAAGTCATTTGTTTAGTCAGTACTAATCGCGTATACATCGCAAAATCAATCGGACACGTAGGTCACGTGTAAAATGTTCCAACCTTTTGTGATTTTCTATATACTAGCTATTAGTTCAGGCTTCTGTGTTCAGTATTCATTGGCCATTGGACGATCTTGAGCCTTGTTCGATTTATTGTTTGTTTATCGTTAACAGTACAAATCAAACAAAAACCAAATGAAAGACACGGTCGGTGATTACTTTAAGTTTTCTGTTTTTCGAATCGCCTATGGATTGATTTCCTTCACATTGATTGCATGGACGATGATGCAAACAAAGGCCATCATAGTTGAGTTTATTTTCTACATCCGTTGCTTAACACCTCTTTTGGTAATTTCATATGCGAATCATCACTTTTTTGTTCTTTCTTTTTCTCAAAAAAAAAAAAAAAAGAAAAAAACTTTGAACAAAGGTCGGCATTTCTTTTTTTTCAACTCCAAATGAAAAACCAATTGATTAATATTCAAATTCATTGTTCACAAGAACGTGAGCACTTAAATATAACCTCGGCGCTAACGATCGTGATCGGCTCAACACGATGAAAGTAAAGACTCATAATGATCACGAAACCCGGACCTGATTAGATGAAAGTATGGAAATGACAACAGACAACGGGAAAAACCACATCGAATCGTTCAATGAGTTGAAGATGAAGAAAAAACCATAGTCGCTTTTGTTGGCATAACTTCCAACCAAATGATGTAATTATTACAATGTTTTGTATTCAAATATTTTTCCGAATTTTGGAATCATATGGTAGCGGAACTGAAATGATATGCACGTGTTTTTTTTCTTCTTAAAAATCACCGAAATATGCCGTGTGTCGGATTTGAAAAAGCCGTTGCACAGATTTATTTAATTTCACTTTCGAAATTTGATTCCATCAGATGACCGATCGATTTTGATGAAAAAGAAATGTCCATTAACTGAATAATATTCAAATTAGTTTATTCAAAAATTCATTGTCTCACCAATGAAATTTGAGAACTAACAGAAAAAGACGATTAAAAAAAAACATGTCTACATTTTGGACTTTTTGTTATTCATTTTTCAATCAAATGTGGATGTCGAATACGTAATAACACATTATGCGTTGTGCCAATGAACTGCTGTCTGTTCAATAAAAACATTCTCATAGTTGTTTCTCTGCATGCATTCATTCACGTTGACATCACACATGATAAATAAATATTGTCGCTACGAATTTGGTTCTGAGTTTATTTTTGATGATTTATGGTCAGTTTGCACATGAAATCTTGATTTATTTTTTTTTTTTTTTTCAAACAAATATTTTGCCAAAAAAAAAGCCCTTGAATGTTTTTGAATCCCGAAAGAAAAGCGAAAATTAACATGCAAATATTTAATTAAAACAGCAAATTTAAAAATAAATAAATCAAAGATCCACTTACCCTAAAACAACCAAACATTTTAATATATTTTTTGTTTGCGAATAAAAAAAATATTCAAAATGTATGGGCGAATATTCTGCTTAACTATTCGTTAGTTAGGCTTTTAATGAATATTGTTTTTTTTTTCTATAGAAAAAATGAATGGTTGGAGCAAAAAAAAGCGTCTCACGTCTGCCGAATGTGTGTGTGTGTTGAGATTAGTAAAAAATTTGGACCGGATCTGCTCCTGTTTATTTAACCATTATAATAATATTCTTTAACCGTCACCACGATGATATTGATGATAAAACCAATCAATCTACATGCGATGTAAAAAATGGCAAACAATTTTGTTTTTTTTTTTGGAATTTGGCCGAGATTGGATCCACGTTATTAATGCTCGATTTATTTAGCACATTATGAAGTAAATATCCTTTTGGAATTTGGTTTTATCAACAAAGCTTAAAAGATTAAAAACAAAATGAAAATTATTAATAAAAAAAAAAATTCGAAAAAATGTCTTAAAAGTAGTTGAGATTTGATTTAATACAATCGAAACTGGTTCGTGAATGTAATTGTACGTTGTGTTTGCAAAGTTAAGCTCCATGTATGTATGTAGCACAATTGCTATGTGGCATTGCTGAACAATGGACAACAGTTCAAAAATGGTGGATGGTTGATTCAATGTTCAATGGTCGTTTGAAGCCATCTGAAGTGCAAAGTAATTGATTCCATTATTGTTATTATTTCGTATCAATTATATAATTCGTATGATTGATTGAACACCGAGCCCGAGAAAACCGCGTTCTCAAGAGTGTGCACGATGACAAATCATAAATAAAATAAATGCGTCAATATACAAAATATTTTGGCAAGTCATTGGATCGCTTTTTCACTTCACGAAAGTGTTTTCTCCGCAATAGAGAAGCAAGCGTGCCATGATTTGGCGATAAATTATGCTAATTTTTTGAATGCTCAATTAAAAATTGTAAATTCTGTTCCGAATTTTAGGGAATTCACGATTGACGGTATGCCATATTGGATTTGGAGAATTGTGATACATGCCAGGTATTTGACACATTAGACAATTCGGCTTCTCTTGATCCTGATTCATTTTTTCCACATATAAATAGCTAAGTTATGAAATTTTAATCCGAATGCAAAGAGATTCAAAGTGGAGCAGCGGATTGAGAAAGGAATATTTCAGTCAAATGTTTGTTTTTCTCTTACAATCGCGATGGATCCATTTATGGCGCACTTTTATCACCGAACAAAACACGCATCATTTGGAAATGAGATACAAAGTCACAAAATCGGTTTCTCGTCCATTTTTTCCCCATTGTTTAATTTCGTCAATTGCCTAATCCGCAATTCGGCCTTTTGACTACTACAAATAAAACAATAAAATGATGTGTCACACTACGATTTTTGGAAAATTTCATTGTAATTGCGATCAAAGTGTACTTTGAATGCAAACAAGCCAATCATCATTACCGTTTGTTGTTCAAATTTATGACTGCTGCTGACGTCGAAACTAGTGAATCAAATTTAAAGTTTTGCAAAAATAAATAATAATATTCGTGGTTTGGCCTAACTTAGATGTGGTTGTCTGTTTTATGTAATCGAATTAAACTGATATGTATTCATACATGAAGTTGCTGGTACATGATTCACATTAAGTCTTTGTTGACATCAAAAACTTGCCGATTTACATTTGAAAATTGTGCGTGCGATGGTCGAAATGAGATTTGAATGGAGAATGGTCCAATTGAGTTGGAATGAATGGTCCCTTGCAAAAAAAGAATTTTAATCTTACAATTGCATTTCGATCACTTTTTTCATCTCGTCTTCATCGGATGACATAATAATAATCATTCAAAATACAAAACATTCGCACAAATGAAAGATTCCACATATGTTTCGCCTGTACGAATTGTATTTTGTATTATTTATGCATGGCCAATTACCATTTTCCCAAGATATAAACGGGTTTTATTGTCAGATATGAAAATGCAATCGCCACAATGTTGATATTGTACGCGACACATTTCAAGTTTCAATCGGAAGTTGTCTTTATTATTGTACTACGGAAGCCGTTGGGATACTGGTCAAAACAACAACAATGCAAATGCGAAATGAAATGACCAAGAACAACAAAATGACCATACACGAACGGCAACGAATTAAATTAATATTGCCAAAGAGATTATAAGTTTTACATTTTGTTGTTCGGCTATAAAAGTCATTTCAAATCAGAGCGAATGATAATAATAATAATTAGTTGGTCAAACGATGACTCTTTACAATTGCAATAGAAGAAGACATTTTCAAGCTTACGACTGAACTGAATTTTGGAGTGAAGCAATTCAAAACATATGCTTCGTGTTGCAGCTGGTAATTAAAAGTGTTGTTTTCATTTGAGCACGCACCGTCATCAGATCAAGGCGCTTTTTAACAACGAATATTCATTACTGACTGGTGTGCTGCTGTGCTGTATTGTTATCATATGCAAATACAAAACAAAAAACTTGTTTACATTTTTGACTCGAAAAACTATCCGAATTTCAACATAATTAATGAATGAGTTGTGGAATATTGTGCTGACGTGCATTCGGCGCTCAATCATTTTATTATTCAACCGTTTCTCATTTCATTATTGAAATAAAATCTCAATCATTTCCATTTCCAATCATAGCGTTCATCGGTTACTTAATGGCAGAATTGTCTATGGCCTGATGGTTTATGATATCAGAATTATTGGTATCCCTCCACCGATTGAGGAATTTGAATGGAAATTCCCCCGAAAATTGCATAATAACAAAACAGCTATGGTTATTTGCCGGCTGCGCCGTTCCAAATGTGCGTACATGAAACACATGCGCCAAAATCGCTGGCGCGAAAGGGAAAACGTTAAAAAAAAATAATATTTTCAATTTTCAACAGCAGCTTTTTTCCAGCTATTTTGTAAGCTAGTAAGTTTCCGTTCGTTTTTTTGTATTTTCTCTTTCTTGATTTTGATTCGTAGGAGCCAGCCAATGCATATCATCACTGCTAAAACCATTAACAAGTTGTTTGTATATTTCTTTTCATTTTACATTCGGTCGTTCATTTGACTCGTCTCGTCGACTGGCCGTTGATGAATTCTTTTTCAACCAATGCTGTTAACAGTTATAAAGTAACGCAATGAGAATTTGGTCACTGTATATACACATGTATAGTATTTATGGTCACATTTGGGCAAGCTGGTTGACAAGAGGAAAAGACTTTCCGAAACCAAAACCAAAATAAAATCGAAAAGAAACAAAAAAAAATATATATTAAAATTCATTTTGTCTTTGCCATCAACAAAATGATATTTTAAGGCCATCAATTCCAAAGACAATGATGGATTTTGTATCATTACTTGCTTAGTATAATAATAATTAAGCAATAAGCAATAATAAGTACAAACACATTCTGCACCCATCGATTCAAATTCTCTTGAGTCAGACTTATGCAATTGTCGTCGTTGTGGTTTTTTTTCCAATTTGGTAATTACCAAACCAAATTTCAAAACCGTTATTAAATCGCCGGTTGGCTCAATCGTGCGCATTTATAATGTATCATTTAAAACAACAATTTTTAAATGGCAAATCATCATTATTTGCCCAATAGCAATCAATTTTGCTACAAAGCAAATCACAGGACACCATCCATTGAATCATTGGCCAGTAAAGCACTTTCTCGTCAATGCAATTGCAATTGTGAGCGAACAAAAGACAGATACGAAAAAACTTTCTTTTCTTAAAACTTGTTTTATGCATTTTGTATAATGCATTTGGTTGCGTTCAGGTAAACTTCGACATTCCCGTTCAATAAACTGACTCAGATAAATTGCCGACTTCTCTTTTATCGAACGTATGTTTGGCATTCATAAAGATTGTAGTTTGTTTTTCATTAAAATGTGTATTTGTGGTCGAATTTTTCTATTAATACCGTCCAGCGTATTGAAAGAGAAACGCTTACTTTTTGTCAACAATTCATAAAAATTAATTTTCTGTCAATTTCAGCGACTGGTAATAAAATTAGAAAATTGAAATAAATGGTGTGCCCTGTTTATTGCCTCTTCTCAGCCAGTGATATCATAAGACCGAATACTAGAATGAATTATTTTAGACAAAAATGGATTTCAAACGATTTCATCAGAATCTTCTATCCATTTTTTGGAATCATTATTTTGAAACATCGTAAAATTTTTGATGAAATGAACGTAAAATCCATCAAACCGTATCGACTAATCGTTCGAATTGTATGCTCTTAATAAGCCCGCCAATTTTGACAATTTTTGTGGCAACAAAAGCAGAAAGCAGATTTATCAAGATGATTGGAATTGTGTCATTTTGATCGAAAATATCCAGATTGAGAATTTATAAAAACTTTGTTCGGAACGAAGCCACGAAAACCTGCTTAATTGTTGCATGCCAGTTTCAGAGCGAAAGTAAATGATTGCAATCTCGTTCATATAATGCTTTCAATTTCACCAGTTTCTATTTCTCCGGGATCCATTGAGGGTATTCACATTTGATGATCGGTGGCTGGTAATCGACAATGACATTCTATATCGACGGAACGCCCCCGACGAATTGCCAATGAATAAATTCTTTTTTATTTATTTTTCATTTCAATTTATGAAATTATACGCGATTTAAATTAAACGGAACTCCAGTGCGGAAATGAACATTTATAAATCGATAGTTGCATTTTGCTAACCCAAAGCACAGTAAACAAGTAGCATAGTGAACAAGTGGAAGTTGATTTGATTTGTGTTGCGTATACAATGTAGGTGAATAGCGAACAGTGAACGGTGCCTTTTTCTTTTTTAGCACAGCAAAACTCATTCGATCGAATGAAATTTCTGGTAACATATAACGAATGCTTTAATCAAACCTATTAATACAATTGCATTGATTCAATTGAATGGCAACCACAACCACAACCACAATCTCTCATTCGGACACGCACATCGTTTCGTTATTCACGATTTATTGTACGATCGTTCATTCTTTAAACGAATGAAACAGACCGCGATCAAGTAAATAGTGAAAAGTTTTCTATAAAAATAATATTTGGTTCGAGTGTCCAGACCCCTGCTGTATATCCATTCAGTGTAAAAACAATAATTTTATTAACGCTTTTGTTTTGCGGGTGTAATATCGAATGCAGCGAGGAAATTGTTTGTTCCAGAGAGAAGAACAAACATATATAGCTGAAACAACAACATTGTTTTTTCTTTCGTTTGTGACTGCTGTCGTTCGTCTGTTCGCATTTTTTGAAGGCTTTCGGTGAACGATGTCGTTTTTGGCACGTATTTAAAATAATTTTAATTTTCTATTTTATGCGTTTTTTTTTTGTCCATTTGCGTTCAACTTCCAACGCGCGAATTTTTTTATTATTATTATTATTATTATCATTTGTGTGAATATGATTTATTTACACCAAACACAGAGCATTGGTTGTGCCCCGAATCAAGTTTTTTGTTGCCCTTTCACGCTCGTTCGGTGCACAAAGAAGAAAAAAGAAAGAAAAACAAGAGTTTTACATTGAGATGCGATGAATGAAGGAGAATTCTGAAACACTTGTTGCATTTTTCAAAAGCACTTTTCAATCAAAAATACATAGCATTTGAATGAAAATCATTTCAATAGCTATTGCCTAACATCGTGTTTTTTTTTTCGATTGTGGAATGACACAATGCCAAATAATACCATAAGATAAAATTTATGAATAAATAAATTACTAATTTGCATTGGCATAGCGTTTGATGTTCACTGTTCACCTTTGAATTTTAGCTTTTCGCAAACGAAATGAAATATATCAATGAACGAAAGAGAAGAAAAAATGATTATTTAGCCAGATTCTCAGTGTATTAACTGGATTTAGTAGCTCTGGGGCTGTTTCGTTATTTAAATTTTTTTTATTGATTTTTTCTTCGTTTTTTTTCGCTCTACCAAAAAGAAAAGAAAACACATTTGAAATTCCGTTTGTGCTCGATTCTTTGGCTCGACAATTCGACATGCAATTCCAATTATTAATGTTATGCTACTTGGTCTGGCTTGGTTTGACTTTGCTTTGCTTTTAGTGTGTCAATTTTTCAATATTTCCACTAGTTTCTCGTTCATTTGAAATAATCTGATCTATGAGCGAACGGGTGTTTTATGCAATATATTTAATTTCATGTGGATAAAAGGAGACAAATGATGAACATTCATAACATACGTTCATGCGTCAAAAGTGCATTGCACAATATATAAAACAAGCATTTGATCATTTCTTTAAATGTATGCACAGTTCGGTTTCGTGGTGGAATGAGGAATCAGAACCAGAATGCACACATTGCACAACGTTATCAATAAAAACATCAATTTATTTCTCATCCATTCATTCCTTCCATAATATTTAATTGCATTCGCATCAAAATGAATCGAATATCTGGCAGTTGTTATAACGGAGTTGGTTGTAGTATTTGTTATACATGTAGATATGGATTCGGTTAGACTTCCGATAGGCTATTTCATTGAATGAGATGACAAATACTCTGAAGAATCGTCGTGATCGGCAATAAAACCACAACAGCAAATTCACCGCATTGAAATTAAATATGTAAACGAATGGGGATTCGGTTTACCTTGTCGCATATCATTTATTTTGTGATGGTGCTGATATATAGCCGCGGTGCGTTCCGATTCAGTTTCGATTAGGCAAGGTCTTCACATTCCCAAACAAAATACGTCTTATTGATATGAATATACAAAAACGACATTATAAATTAATTTTATTGATCTGATTTTGTGAATTGTTCATTCATTCGGCCCAAGCATTCAATTTAATAATGACATTATGTGGCTTTCTTCACATGATTTTCACATTATTATTTATTTGCAAGTGATGTATTGACTGCCAACCACTTGTGATTCAACTAAAAGTGTTCAGTGCTCGATTTTCATTCGCACAATCCATCAATAAATATGCCAGTGTTCAAAATCGAAGCGGTTTTCATTGTGAGCCACAATACAACAACCTAATCACACACATATTTTGTTTCTCCTTCTTTCGATTTCCTTCTCATTTGATAAGTCTCGCACAACTCACTCAATTTAATCTAGATTCAGTTTCACTTTGTTTAGATTTGTCGTTTACCTTGTTTCACATACTATTAACTCCATAGATCATAGACAAATAATGTACACACACAGAGCATAATCAGCACCATGTGTATATGGATTTCAGGTAGTTGTTTTTAAATATTAACACCATTTTTCTGTGCATCGATTTCGAATGAGTGGAAAAATGCAAATTCATTCCATATTGCATACAGCATGATAAAGTGCAGTTAAAATGTGAAACGTTGCAAATGATTGTATACATTTCATGTGCAAATTTACAAGAGTCAAGAGGTAAAAACATGGTTTCAACTGAATTATTACGAAAGAAGAAGGAGAAGAAGAAGAGAAAAAAAACGGTAAATGAGCAAATGTGTAGTTTTGGTATTTTTGGAAATGGCGATGCTAATTTACGTATTATCACATTTTCTGGGTAAATATTTGAAAAACTATTTGCTCCAATCAAATAAATGTCTGTATTTGATCAATTCAGTTATGGTCAATGTTTGTCATCGTTTGAAGAAAGTTTCACTTTTTCTACAACTTCTTTCACCGAAATATTTTTGTAACGGATGCGGATGGGAATTCTTGAATAACAACAACAATATTATTTTTTAATTTTGAACAACACGGCACTGACTGAATTCGACTCGTTTGTGTCGAAGTTAATGATTTTTTTTGTTTTGTTTTGTTTTGTGTTTTTCTTTTTCAGAAAAAGGAAATTCAAAATAAAGTGAACAAATCGATACATAGAATGATGATTTTATGTATATAACTGGTTTACGGGCGAAGCAGGTAAAGAAGAAAATCATATAATAAAAGAAAGGATCAAGAATGAACCTTCTTAAAATATTTGTTTCATTTTCAAATTAACCGTATGAGTCAATGTCTTATGAGTTTTTTTTTTTAATAGAAATTTAACTGAATTCACTGAATGAATAAAAAGGCTAAAGAAAATTCGATGAAATTTTAATCTTACCTTTGTTTGATTTTTTGTTGTTGTTGTTGTTGTTGTTGTTGTCCCGCTACACCAATAGAATTTTTTTTCCGATTAATTCTCGATGATTCGATGTTCACTTTCACGTTTTACTCTCACAAATACAGTTTTTGTTATAACTTCTTCTTTCGTCGGATATTTTCTTTTCTTTTTGATCGATTTTCTCCTTGTTTCAATTCTTTTTTTTTTCTTCTTTTGCTTTATTTCGATAGCCACATATCCAAATCGCTGATCAAAAATCCAATGATCAACGAACGAAAGTCTTTTTTTTTCTTTTTCTTTTGTTCGCAAATTGAGGTAAAATTTATTCACAAAATCAATGATTACGATTATGCATCCGATTCAGTTTCAGCGCTGCATTCGAATATTATGTGTAGAAAAATCGAGAGCAAACGATCTTTTTGAATTTAAACGAATTTAATTCGATACGAGAATGCACGACATTCAATAATAAATAATAAAATGGTATCATTAAATTGAGATGTTTTTTCTTTTGCTTAGAAAATATGAGTTCCAACATCAATCACACAATCAAATAGCCGAAGAAAAAATAAATTTATTTCAAATTTGTAATTTTAACTCGGTTTGCCTTCTGTATATTTGAACCGAATCAATTTACTGAATTCAATTCCCCACCAAACAGTTTCAAATCTGTTAAAGCGACAACAACGTTTTATTCGTCATTCGAATTGAAATGTTTTTTTTTCTTCCTTCTTCTTCTTCTTCTTCTTCTTTTTCTCTTTTTTGCAAACGCGTGCAATATTTGCTTTGACAACTTTAACAGTCAATTTAAAATGATCACTGACAATATTTAACAGATAGCGAAAGATACGGAAAATGGAAAAATCTGATCGCAGTAGTACGTGGTTAACTGATGAACGTACACAAAACGACTGAGCTCAAAGCATTCAACGGTTGAGGTAGATACTCGATTGTGTTTTGTATTTAGTCTGCAACAACTCACCGATCAACTGATAAATGTGTTGTTGCCGTTGTAAGTGCTGTTTCTGTGCACACTTCATCATACTCCCCACACACACACACATACATACAGATCGATTTACTTTAAATTGCATTTGGACAGTGCATTGAATGTGCATGAAATATTTTGAATATTTATGATAGAAAGACCGAACACTGGCCAGAATGGGCCTCACAAACAGATAGCATTGGAAAGGAAATTCTGTTTTGAAATTTTCTCATCGAATGTCAAGAGGTGAGCAAAATGTTTGCACTTGTTTCTATTTCATTTGTTAAATCTCATTGTAAGTCAATAAGTTTTTATGATTTTTCCAATGAATTGCAGTTCAGTTTATGGTTGACCCATGGATATAAAAAGAAATATACAATAAGTCATTTTGTCGCATTTGAAATCATTCTCGGAATTCATTTATGAATGGTTGCAAACAAAATTTTGAGATTTAATTTTTTTTTTTTTTCAAATATTCGGATGATTTTGTCGGCAGGTCTTGTGAATTTTATTCACAATGAGTTGCAGCTATTTTTTGCATCCTCATGCCTACCTGCTGTTAAAATGGAACATATAGTTTGTATGCTTGGGGCGATCACCTCTTTGAAAATATTTTCTCAACAAAATTTTAAATTTGTCACTCTTCGAATTCAAAGACCGCCACTAACCTTCACTAATTCTCAAGACAGCCATTTAATATTGAAATTTGAAATATGCGACCAAGAATAAATTTATCGTTAACGTTTTTTTTTTACATCAATATCAAAATGAACGGATAACAAAGGTCATGGCTTGCATCAAGGAACAATTTCGAAAGCAAAACAATTTCAACTACATTCGGATGCTGGGTTGTGATGCGATGCTGTTGCACACCAAATACTACCGGAAATGACGAGCCGAGAGCAAAAAAGTCGATCGAGGAGAAAAAACATAAAATCAAATGAACATTAAACGTGCACATTTTGTTGAAACCAGAGAAAAAAAAACGTTTTTGATTTCACTCGTCAATCGGAATTGTGATTTAGCCCGATTTCAATTTTACTATGTATATTATGTGAAATGATTACATGTTTTACAGTTTTTCAATATATGTATTAGCATATGTCGATGCGGTTCGACAAGTTTTTTTTTCTATTTTCTCCCCCTTTTTTTCTGGCCTCTTTCACACAATCAGCAACACAACATTCAACCCATCAGCCATTTGTTGTGGCTAATGATGAGTTGATAAACGGCAAATTGAAATTTAGAAATGAAAGTCTATGGTCATTTTTATATGTTCACCAACTTTTGTTGTTTGTTGTTAGAGAGCACTCACTGATTCACTATCAGCAGGAAAAAACACCTCTTAATATATTCTTGCAACATTGAAATGATAAATACAATATGCTTAATGTCTGAAAATCGCAATTTTTCTTCAAAAAATGGCCGTTAACGAACTTTCGTAATTTTAAAGAATCAGAAAAGAGTATTTTCTTTCGAATGCGTATTGGGGTTGTTGGATTCAAATTTCGGATAATCCTGAGATCATAAATTGATTTATACATTGAAGCTATCTAGATATCTATTCGCCTTTTGTTTCATTGGAAATAAATAATAGACAATTTTCGTTGAAAACATTGATACAGCTGATTGTGACAACGAAACCGACTTTCGGGATATTTAATTTCAAATTTCGCCGCACTACGTACCAAAATCACCGTAGTAAAGTTCAAGAAATTGTTTCAAGATGGCGCAACAACAAAAAAACCGAATTGACTCATCCATTCATTTTGATTCTCTCTTGCGCTCTCATTAGCACGTCAGTTATACTGTACAGTGAAGAGTCTTTCCTAGCAATTGATTTATCGGAGAGTGTCAAGTATACAGCAAGCTCGGCACACAGCCGAAAGAATATTTCATTTAAATTGATTTTAATCGAAAAAAAAAAAAACAAATTGTCTCAAATACTTAAACAGCTTTGTTTAAAATTAAAATTCAAAAAGCAACATTGAATCAAAAGAATGTCGGCAAACAATTATTTTGGTTTCACTCATGGCGGAACTCAATATGGGTAAGTGTGAATGAATAAAAAATTTCCATTTTAATTTTGTTTCATCCAAAAATCCGGCTATACAATCGCATATTTGTGAAGTATATCATGCGTAAAAGTATGAGTGTGAATAATGGCGTCAATGCGATCGATATTTTGTCTCTGTTTCTATTAAATCATAAAAGCAATTGAGAAAAAAAAAATCTTCAAAGAATTTTTTTATAAAATATTATGTGTCGTGTTAGTCATCATATTTAATGGGTTTTTTTCTTGTATTTGATTGTTAAAATTTGTGTTATATGTATTTTTCGTTTGAACTGTCAGTGCGGCTGCAACTGGTCCAACATATCCAGCGGCTCAGCAATCGGGATACGCGGTGGCTCCAACTGCTTATGGACGAACTGGCTACGATCAGGCCACTTATCAAGCTGCCCAAGGAACTTATGCGGGTATGAATTGGGTCGATATTTTTCGATGTTTTTTCAGTTTCTAAGGAGATTGTCACTATACATGTATATATATATTGTATATACATATTATGTATATGTTAACATAATAATCGATGACTCGTTTTTTTTTTGGAAATTGACTTCAATTCAACTGAATTGAATTCTTTTTTGCAAATTGACTTCAATTCAACTGAATTGAATTCTCTTTTCGTTCGAAATAATCGATTACGAAATCACTGTTGAAAATGTTATCAAAACAATTGATTATTTTGAATCGGGTTTTTTCTCCTTCCTCTCTTTCGAAAAGGCGCCGGAACACCAGGCGTAACATACGATTATGGTTATGGTAGATACGATGCGACGAAAACTTATTATCAGCAGGCACCGCAATCGACGGCTACTTATGCTGCTGCCGCCCAGCCCTATGATACAACCGCTCAGACAGCAACAAAGGTTTGTTTTTTTTTTTGTTCAATATCATTTTGTATTGATTTATTATTGATTTTATTTAATTTTTTGTTTGTTTGTTTATTCATTCGCTCGTTTAATTTTTTAGGTTACTGGCTATCAAACGGCACAGTACGTTGCTGGTCCCACGCGAAATAACATCAACAATGTTCCTCAACCACAGCAACAACAGCAGCAACAACAACAACAACAAGCAAAAGCAGTTGTCACTACGGCACCATACAACGCAAATCAAACTTATGCACCACAAACTGCTTATCAGCAGAATCCACAACAAAACACACCGAAACGTAAGTGTTTTGAAAATATTTTTAATTGTGAATTTTTATTCACCACAAACTGTGCAATTAAATTCCATTCCAATCATTCGTGCAAATAATGATGAAATAATTATGGTTAATGAATTTTAATTTTATTTATAGAAGCTGCAGCTTCAACAACAACCCCAAATAGCTATTCGAGCTATGATGCTGCATTATATAGTGCGGCAACAATGTATGTAGCTCAGCAGACTAAACCAAATAATGGGTAACTTTGCGACATGTTTTCGATGATAATAATAATAATCATGAATAAATAAACAAATACTCATGGGTCATTTTTTTGGCAAATGTAAGTGTCTGTATTAATTAACTTTGGTTTTATAATTTAATTTCAGTCCGAATCAAGCATGGCAAGGATTTAACAAAAAGGCTAATATAAAGGCACAACGGCCAAAACCTCAGCCAAAGCCACAACAATTACATTATTGTGAAGTATGTAAGATTAGCTGCGCCGGGCCACAAACCTATCGCGAGCATTTAGAGGGTCAAAAGCACAAGAGGCGTGAAGCAAGTTTGAAAATGGCCGCCACTGCCGTTCAAACAAGCCAAAATCGTGGAAATAATTTACATTGCGAATTGTGCGGGTAAGAAACGGCCGCAAAGAAAAACCCAACCATTTTTAATGAATAGCATTTTAATGAAAAAAAACATTCATTTGTTTTTTTGTTTGTTATTTAGTGTTACCTGTACCGGTAATGATGCATATGCGGCTCATGTCCGTGGTTCAAAACATCAAAAAGTGGTAAAATTGCATCAGAAACTCGGCAAACCGATCCCATCGATTGATCCAAACTTTAAAAAAGTCGCCAACGCCGCCGTCGTCAATAAGGTGAATTTTGTGCCAGCAAGTTCTGAGGTGACGGCTGCAACGGGCGGTGACACAGGTGCTGCTATTCAAAATGTCGGTCAAACGGCCACGGCTGCCAACGTTTCGTCGAATCCAGCAGCACAAAATGCTACACAACCAGAAGGAGCCCAAGCAACCACGGTTACGGTTACGGTTTCCAAAGTCGATCATCAATCAATGGAAGAAGAAATAACACCGCCCGAAGACGATATCAAACCCGTTGGCAATGAATACATTGAAGAGATCAAAGAAGATGGAAAAATCGTAAAATTCAACTGTAAGCTCTGTGACTGTTCCTTCAACGATCCGAACGCAAAAACTATGCACATGAAAGGACGTCGTCATCGTTTGCAATACAAACGAAAGGTTCAACCGGATTTGATTGTTGATTTGAAACCAACACCACGTCAAAGACGTATCGCTGAAGCAAAAGCACAACGAGCTGCAATGCAAGCTGATTTTTGGAATCGTCAACGTAATTTAACCGATGATACTGGCACTGATGACATTTATTGGGACGAACGTAGACGTTTTGATAATGAATTTGATAATATGACATACAATGATCCACCACGGGCAGGACCACCATTTTTACCATGGAATCGTGGTGGTTTTCAACCAAATGCACGTGGAGCTCCACCATTTATACGCGCTCCAGTTCCATTCTTTGGCCAGATGATTCCAGGCCGTGCACGTCCCGAAAGTTTCGATGATCGTCACATTGTTGCACGTCATGCTGAAATTTATCCAAAAGAAGACGAACTACAGGCTATTCAACGTATTGTGTCACATACTGAACGAGCTTTGAAATTTGTATCGGATGCTTTGACTGATCGAAATGCACAAAGTGCCACGAATGGCATCCAAAAAATGGACACCCAACCAACAAGTGCTGCTGACGAAATGAAAACTGAAAATTCAGATGAAGCACCGAAGAATGGTGACGACGCTGCCGCTGACAAAGAGCAAAAACCAAAGGAAGATGGACGCGACAATCAAATGTTTTCGTTCCAAAAAGAAACCGAAGGCAACGCAATCCGTTTGTTGAAAGGTGTTATGCGTGTTGGCCTTTTGGCCAAAGGTAGGTTCTTTTATTATTTTTCAATATCCGAAGGGGAAATGGTTTGCATGTGACTAAATGTCCTTTTCAGGTTTACTGCTCCAGGGCGATAAATCGGTACAATTGGTGGTTTTGTGTGCCGAAAAGCCAACAGTTTCACTATTGAAACGAGTCGCCGCTGAATTACCCGTTCAATTGAAACAAATTTCTGAAGAGCATCAATACACGGTTGCCATGGAACCCGAAGACAGTGCCGTTTTAATAGCCGATGATTCGATTACGGTTAAAGTATTTTTAACATCACCACTTTTGCGTGAGCCACAACAACAAGGTGAGCTCCCAATCAATTATCCTTTAATCAAAATCAAACTCGAAAATCACACGGAAAAAATGCACTCGATTTCGAGTTACCAGTTTCAATGGCATATTTAAAAACCACAGCTTTGTGTTATTAACTTGAGCGCTGAGCTATGATTAGCCAAATGGAATGTCTGAAATGACATTTCAATATGCCTATTCATGTCTCGGGGCCTGTGTCCATTTCAATGACGCACGAAATTATTTTCTATATCCTGAAATCAATTTTCTCAAACGAAATTCTTTTTTGGGAATGAAATTGAAAATTAATACTCGAAATGAATTTTAAACAAAATAAAAAAAAAAAAAACAAAACAAAAAGCTGAAATTGGTGTTTCGAAATCGGATTTACCCGGTGAAATGTGAAATCGAATTTGGACAAATCGGTGGAATGACTTTATTTGTAAATAATTTGATTTAATTCGGTATTTAAACCAAAGAAGAAAAAAAAACGACAACCAAAAAAAAGGAAAATAAAACCTATTTTATTTCGAATATATCGTAGCACGCGAAATCGGGGAATATTTTTTCAGAATGACGTTTCGGGGTCGTTCATTCGTTATCTCATTTTAAATTTTTTTTTTTCAATGACAATTTATTTTATTATTTTATTTGATAAACAATTTATGCGCGAAATACGATGTGACGGTTAATAAAATAGGTCGAGTGAATAATTTTCGTTCTTCAAATTTAATTCAAACCGTTTACACAAACAATAAACTTATTCCCAACGAACCAAAACTACAAAAAAAAAAAAATTAATATCAAGAGTATTTTCGTAAAACGAACAAAATATCCACAAACGAACGCGATTCAATCGATTATACATATATTGATGTGAAACAAAATAATTATTGGACCATCGTCGAGACAACACATTCAATTTACAGGTTCATTCATTCACAATTTAGAGAAATTCAAGTGTTCAGACTACAAAATATATTTATTTTATTTTTGATGAAAGATGTTTTAAGAAGAAAAGAAAAAACAAATCTTCGATTTGTCCAATACTTATTCCGATGTGAATGAGCTTCGCACGGAAATGCGACATTTGTGATAATTTGTTCAAAGTGTAACCAAGAAAAAAAAAATTGAAACGAGAAAAACTCCAGTAAAATATTTATCTCAAATCCATTTTTTTTGGATGCTGGAATTTAAACTGTAAATTGCACTTGTTTCGGAATTCCTACCAAAAGTTTGTATATAAAATGTCCAATGAATTCAATGCTTTCATTGATTTCAGATGGGCAAAAAAAAAAGAAGACAATTATCATTCGAAACAATTGCATAGTTTTCAATTTGAAATCCAACATAATATTCTTGCATAAATGCATCGAAACATTCTTTTCAAATGGAATTTGAAGGGAAAAAACGTGTTTCGATGCGTTTTTGTAGTTGACAAACAACAACAACAACAACAACTAAAACGTTTAGAATTTAGTGTTTCTTTATCGTAAATCGTAAAATAAATTTATAAATTGGATCAAAAAAAAAAAAAGGAATGAAATCAGTGCTACGATACCGAAAAATCGTTAACGAAAAGACAAGAAAAATATTTTGGACGAGCGACGAATTTGAGACAAAATGAATGTCAGAAATCGGAAGTGAAGGAAATTAAATGTGATACAGGATTTTTGACCATCAACAACAATTTATCGGAAGCGTTTATAATAATGATCAGCCGAAAAAAGTGATATTTTTTTTTTTTGTTCTGGAGACAATCCATCGATTGAAAAATGTATTGACAATCTTTATTGATAAATCCTCCATTTGAGAAACAAAATATGCGAATTCGAACGTTTCATCTTTCAGTCGTCTTAGCTGAGCGCAGGTCTTCTTCTTCATCTATTTTCGTTGAAGGGAGTACTGAACTCAATGTTAAACTTTTGATAATGATACGTTGACCGAATAGGTTCAAAACCTATAGAAAGGAAAAAATGAAACTTGAAATGATTTCGGCTGCTTGACAGTTGAAATCATTGATGAGCACATCGATAGAAAAATATGTCCATTTGAAACTGTTGGCCACACAAACATACACCCTGGGTGACCGAACGAGTGATTTTTTTTCCAAAAATTGATTCAATTGATGCACATCCGAATATTCATTCGGGTTATGTGTGTGTTCAATGGAAGCAATTCAGTTGATTGGAGTATTTATCAAATGTCAAAAAAACATGAAAAAAAAAAAAGAAGAAAAAATTATTCCAATTGTTAATCGAACCTTTGTTGGTCAAACACCCTGTTACTACTACCTTGCACTTTAGATTCGAATAATACCGCAACATCAACGGAACAATCGGTTTCAATTACCGATGAACTACTGCCACGCGATCCCTGTCTTCAAGCGCTTGCTGCATTGAGGCATGCTAAATGGTTCCAGGTTTGTTTTCATTTGAAATTTTTGTCACCGACAAAACAGAAAGAATTTGGCAATGAAATGAACATAATAAAATGCAGCGATTGTGTGTCACGAAAGGAAAGAAAGGAACGGCAGATTGAGTTGGTGGACGATCATAGTAGATTTTTTTCGTTTTCGTTGTTGTTCAATTTGTTTATTTATTTCATTTTTTTAATAATAACAATAATAATTGTGAAAAGTCCTTAAACCGTAGTTAAAATTGCGAATTTAGTTATTGACAGCACGAAATAAATACAAGTGGCACTTCCGACTCAATGATCATTCCAATCCATGAAATGGAAATTTTAAACGAATGTTTTTTTTTCTTTTTGAGATCGGAATTGGCATATTTAAGTTTCTAAATTTTTTATTATTCAGCATTCACCGACGAATGGGTCTATTATCTCATCTAATAAATGTTTTTTTCTCTCCATCTTCAAAATCCAATTGTCCATGAAATGCTAGGCTAGAGCAACGGGACTTCAATCATGTGTTATGATTATTCGAGTTTTACGAGACCTATGTCAACGTATACCAACCTGGACACCATTAAGCCAATGGGTAAGTAATTTCGTAATTTGAATCAAAATTGATCTGATCCGAGACAATTTGAATTTGGTTTTTGTTTTTCAGGCATTGGAATTGTTGACTGAAAAGATAATTTCATCAGCTGGTATGCCATTGAGTCCTGGTGATTGTATGCGCCGTGTTATGGAAGCACTGTCGACTGGCATCTTAATTAATGGGCCTGGCCTTTTGGATCCATGTGAAAAAGAGCCACACGATGCATTAAATGGTCTAAGCAAACAACAGCGAGAAGATTTAACAGTATCGGCGCAAACATTCTTGCGTATGATTGCGTTCCGCCAAGTTCATAAAGTGAGTTTTTTTCTCGATGTAAAATGCAAAAGCCCAGAAAACAACAATGCTAAATTCCGAATAAATTGTTTTTTATTTTATTGCATCAGGTTCTGGGAATGGATGCATTGCCACCACAAAAATTCGCCTCACGCCAATGGCGATTCACTCGCAAGCGACGACGTTCCGTAACAGAAGGTGAATCGGAAGGTAATGTTAACTCGAATTCCTTCGATATCCGAACATTTTCCGTTGAAGAACAAAATTCATTTGTCATTTGATTTATTGCAGTAGATTCCAAAATTGTCAAAAAAGACGGTGAAAATGGAAATAGCATGGACACAACGCCATCTGAACAAGCCGCTGCACCAGCAACAACAGAACCGACTGTTGTTGCAAGCGGTAAATATTAATATTGATTTTTTTTCTCGCAGTTTTTCCCATCAATAACGAGACTTTTGTTATTTGGATTTTAGAAAATTGAGCTGTCCGATGGCAAAATGCGCAAGGTTGCATTTCATTACCATCAAATTAAAAATAATAAATAATCGTCAAAAACTTTGAATATATATTTCAAATTCTACACAAATTTCCTCAAAACTATTGACTAAGGAAAACTACAAGCGCCTCCCTCCCTCCTGAAAAAACACACTGATCTTGAATTAGATTTCACAAATTTATCAATCGTTTGATTTTTATTTTTATTTTTATTTTTTGAAATATTTGATTATCATTGAAAATTTGCGAATTTTTTAAGTTTATTTCGAGTGTCATTTGAATACGCAATTTTACGAGTTTAAAATTACATTTTTTGAATATGATTTTCTATCGGATTCTGGATTCAATATTTCAAGTAAGCCAGCAATTTCGCCAGCAATTTCGCCTCGTCTAGAGCAGCAACTTTGATAAATAAAAATCAAAAATTAAAATAAATAATTAACTCATATTGGCTTTCCGCAGATCATTTGACCGGAGCTAAAGTTTTATAGCATTAGAATTGTGAAAGAAGAAGTTAAATGAGAATCCAAATAGCATCCCTATGATACGTTAAATAAGACGCGTAAAAGTGACAACACAATTTTGAATAAATTATAACAACAAACCAATTGTTTATGCATTTGAAATTTGAAGAATGAATCGCGCTGAATGTCTTTAAAAAATAAACGAAAATAACAAAAGTTGTTCTAAAAAAAATTCGTGTTTTTGAAATAGAAAAATAATTTAGAAATTAGATTTAAAATATCTCAAGTATTTCAAATTCAATAAAACTTGACTAAATAGTCACTATGATTCAATCAAATAAACTACAAATAAAATGAATTTTTTTTGTGTATTTTTATTCATCATTGAAATCAAGCGACGAGGTGACGATTGGAGGTTCCCAAAAAGAAATCAACAGGAAATTCTCGGGCTCTGCTGAATGAATCAATGATTTCCTAGAGTTTTGAGTTGAGCTTAGAACTTCATTGCCCATAATTCGATATTTTAATCTTTGTCATCGTTATTGCTCATCAAAGCGAATGAAATGAATTTTGAATGGATAATCGACTTAATGCGTTGTTATTTTCATGTCAAAACAAATGATAATAATCACACACAAACATTTTTGTAATCAATGGCAGCTACAATTTTGAATTTCAATACCTGCGAATCGTACATACAAATAAATAATTTTATTATTCATTTAACGACCCACTGCCCATCACACAAACATATAAAAAATGGTGTTCATATAAAAATGGAAATCATTTATTGAATTAGGAATATTTCAATGGAAACAGCTGGCAAACTAGTCCAGTTTCCTTAAAAATATATTTGTGAAAACTAATAAATTATTCAAAATTGTGAAAAATGATGAAAATTCCATTGTGTTTTCTTCTGATCATCTTGATTGTTTCACACATTGAGTCATTTTCGGGTTAGGGTCATGGACATGGTGTAAAGTAAACTTTCAAAAAAATGGCTTCGATCAGTTTTTGATATTTTTTTCTTTCCTAATTCAAGATAAGGATAAGAGGCCACCAAAACATGGATTAGCTTGTATTCTGGAATGCGTGGCTAAAAAAGCAAATTTCGTAAGGAATAATCTTGTGTTCGTTGGAAATTAGTTTTTAAGATCCACAACATTGTCGATTTACAGTTGACTTCAGGTGCCGGATTGGAATCAAGCGTATTCCATGATTATGTGTCTCAGCTTGTGGGAAATGATGAACGTTTTAAAGCAATCCTCGACGAAACAGTAAATAAATGCATTGAGAAGGCGAAGGATTCATCAACCAACAAACCAAATTTGGGCGCAATGGAGTGTAGCCAGCAATCAATAACAGTCATGATGTGTATCAACAGGGAATTCCTAAGATCATGCCCAGTTGAATTTCGAAATCCATCAGAAAAATGCATTCAATTCCGTAAGATGCTGGAAAGGGAATCTCGAATGGACCAATATTTCGAAGAAAAGAAGGAATGAATGTTAATCAATTTAGCCTAAGCAATCGATAAAAAAGATTCCTTGTAAATGAATAATGATTGGATTAGATGCACAATACACACAGGGTTTTTCTTTAAACAATTTCTCACACATAATATTGAAGTGATCAGCAAAAATAATAATCATCAAATTCAACCATTGCAAATTGTGTTTATTTAATTTTTCAGATTTTTTTTAAAATGTGGTCTCAAGTCAGTAATAACATTAATAGCTGCTTGCCATTTGCCATCAATTGAATAGATATATCGATCGCCGTTGACTGAAATGATGCCGCAATTTTATGGTTTCGTAATTTACAGTTGCCCATTGAGCACCTATCAATTGACTTGAGTAGAGCATCAATCAAGTTGTTTCTTCACTTATGACTGTCCAAGCAACACCAAACATGAATCCAATTCAAGCGCATAATTAATCATTATTACATGAAAAACTTGAAAATTGAAGAGGCCAATTTTGAATTTCAAACGTAGCCAAAAGAAAGAAACGATCAAATTCCAACGATTATTTTGATTAGCTACGCAACAAATGTGTATGGATGTTACCTTGTGTTGGTATAGGTGTTGGATATTGGGTTTATTTGTATGTGTACAGTGTACAGTGTACATGATTGCCATTTTAAGTTATTAGTAAAGCTGAACAACGCACAATTGTGATGTATTAAATAATAAAGCATTTAAAGATACTTTGATTGACATATGAAAAACGTTTGCCGTTCTATTGTTGTGTTCGTTTGAATTTGTCATGTTGATTGATATTGTTTTTATCGCATATCGCATAGCGCAATTGATGTATTCATAAAAACAAAACACAAAAATCGTGAACGTCAAAACGCAACGTAAGCAAATGTCGATTTGCCGCAATAGATAATCGTTTGCGGCCATCAATTGCTTCACAACAACAAAGGTGTTGAGAATTGTTTAGTTATTATCATTATATATTATTATTATATAATATTTAAATAAATAATCAATTCAAATTGATGTTGTTTTCATGTCAACTGGAAACACAATCGCTCTAATAAATTGCAATTATAATTTCAAGTTCAATGGCTAAAATTCAATGTAATTTCGAGTGATTTGATATATAAATCAAATATTTAGGTGCCAAACCGATCCAAATCTTCAACTATACAAGACAAGATAGGACTACAAGAGCTGTTATCATATGAAAAACGGTGTTTATTGCGGCAATTTTTATAAACCAGTTCATATTCAACTACGAATTTAAGCTGTCAAATTTTAAAGCAAAACCAAAAAAGTGAACAAAATACAAAGAAGAAAAATTATGAGAAATCGGGAATCAGTTGAAGTGACTAGAGAATCGATTGAAATGAGGAAAGCACATGTCGCACGTGAAAACATCAAAACAAATGTTATTTATATTTTAATAATAACGGTGGTGGTATTAATAGGACTGTTAAGTTTTGCAGGCTATTTACTATTCGTGAGTAAAAGTAGTGTGTCAGTAGTTGATAAGATCGAAATTGGCGGGAACTCAAAGTTAGAGCAACGATTTTGGTATAACGATGCATTCAATGATCTCAAAAAGTCGATTGAATTCAAACCTAATGAAGGTCAGGCGAAAAATATCATTATTTTCGTCGGTGATGGAATGGGTTTGTAGTACAACCTTACGCAGTTGATTAACCTCTTCAAAAAAAAGCTTGATAAAATATTTTTGTGTCAGGTCTAAGTACAACTACTGCCGCTCGTATCTATAAGCATGGTGAGGAGGGTCTGCTCAGTTGGGAAAAATTTCCACACTTTGGGCTACTTAAGGTTAGAACACGGACAGGTTCTCATTTTGAATAATTACTCTATAAATAATCAGCGTTAAATTTTGTAAATTTTAGACTTACTGCACGGACAAACAGGTGCCCAAAACAGAATAAAAATCACTTTTTGAGTGTCAATTTAATTCAAATTTACGACACTAAAACATACATTTTAGGTTCCTGATTCAGCTGCAACGGCAACTGCTCTATTTTGTGGTAGGCAAATATTTAAACACCAATAAAAATAAGCTTTTGATCAATTGATTCTGAAATCATTTCGTTTCGACTTTGGTGATTCAGGTGTCAAAACCAATTACGAAACAAGTGGTGTCGACAGCTCAGTAAAATTAGATGATTGCGGTGCATCATTGAACAAATCCAGTCATGTCGATTCGATTATCGTGTGGGCTCAAGAAGCAGGAATGGCTACCGGATTCGTAACGACCACTCGAGTGGTGCATGCAACTCCGTCAGCACTATACGCTCATACAGCTAATCGTCGCTGGGAATGTGAATCGAAGCTTAGTGGCGATGCTCGGAAAAAAGGTTGCAAAGACATTGCAAGACAATTGATCGAAGATGAGCCTGGAAAAAATATTAATGTTATTTTTGGCGGCGGACGGCAATGTCTTGTGTCGAATGTTACTGGATCTAGTGTTGATCCATTGGACACCTGGGCATGTTATTCAAAAGATGGGCGAAATTTAATACGCGATTGGTCAAATGATAAAAAGTCAAGAAATTCAAAATATGCTGTCGTTCAAAATAATGGCGATCTGGATAAACTTGTGACAGATAATACTGATTTCGCACTTGGTATGCGTATCGAACAATTCGTTGAACTAATTCAGCAGTTAGAATTTTGAATTTCAAACATTTATTTTTAAGGTATTTTTGCCAATGGTCACATGAAATATGACCATGATCGTGATATTGGACCAAATGGAATGCCATCATTGATGAATATGACGGAAAAAGCAATTAAAATTTTAAGAAAAAATGAAAATGGATTCGTTTTAGTTGTTGAAGGAGGTATGATTGACCAGGCGCATCATAGAGGAAATGCACGCAAAGCTTTATCTGAAGTGTCGGCCATGGATGATGCTGTCGAACGTGCTCTAGAACTAATGAAGTAAGTCAGCTGTGATTCAATTCGAAATTATTCGGAAATTCAGACTAAAACGATTCCTTTCTAGGCTCAACAAAGATGAAACGCTTGTCATTGTCACAGCCGATCATTCGCATGCTTTGACGATAAATGGATATCCGAAAAAAGGAAACGATATATTAGGCATAGCTTCATATTCAAAAACGGATGGCTTGCCTTATACCACCCTTTTGTATGGTACCGGAGGTCCACAAAATGTTCAATTTGAATCGATTGATGGCAAAGTAAAGCGACGCAATCCATCTAAAGACGACACCACTTCATTCAATTATCATCAGCAAGCAGCCGTCGAATCTCTCGAAAATTTGCATGAAGGTTCAGATGTGGCGATACATGCTACTGGCCCATGGGCTCATCTATTTCAACGAACTCATGAACAGAGCTATGTTGCACATTTGATAGCATATGCGGCACGTATTGGACCATTTCAACAAAAATAAACCCTTTTTTGCTGGCAAAACTACTCATTGGAAGGATTCCTGGCATCAACCGAATATAAATAAAAGGAATATCAACTACTTTAAAGTTGATCAAACAAATTCAATTTGGTTTCTTTAAATGTATTTCAGATTGTTTTCTTTTTTTTTCAAATTTCAAAATTAAATCAAATAAAAAAGAGAGTGAGAAAAAAAAGATACACACAACAGTTTTGTGGATGCATCGTAACGGCTTTTATGTGATCGCTTTGATTCGTTTTATTCCTTCTTTTCTGAATCTTTTGCGAGTTCCGAAACTTTGTTGGACACATCTTTAGCCAAATCTTGAATTTGTGTATTCAATTTTTGGCCGGCATCACTGGCCGTTTCCAAGAATTTCTGCAAACAAATTAAAAACCGAATATTCAATCAAAATTCAGATCATGACTCCATTTGGAGCCTACAAAAGGGAACACATACGTTGAAATTTTCTTTGGTGAATGTTTTTTGGAATTCATCTTGTCCGGCTTCGAATCCTTTTTGAAGTCTGTTGCCCAAATCAGTCAAAAAACTTGGGGTAGTTTCAGTTTGTTCCTCACGCCTCAATCGAGCTGCCATTGAGATCTGTAAATAGAAATTAAATCAATTTAACCGTTATTATTATTAGTCTACAAGGCGATTATCAATCGAATTTTTTCCCCCAAAATTGACATAAACTATTGTTGTTTTGACGTACGCGTGCGTCAATCATCTCTATTTCTCCATATTCATTTATTTTCTAATGGAACTGTTGATAATTGAAATTTGTCATAAATCAAACAACTAACGATTTCCTTTTATTGTCAATTGCCTTATGTCAGATTATTCGTAATATTTGACCTATGGTTGCTCGGCAAATCGCTCATAAATACGCTGTCTATTTCATAGAATTTTACGATGAATAGCTGAATGGCTTGAAGTTTGAATTAACTGATAAACGCTTAAAAGCAGAGTCAAAATATCGAAGGAAAAAATTTGAATGATTGCAACGACTTGAGTCTTTATATTCAAATGAATTGATTCATACTTTGTGTGACCAAGTGACCGTTCAATGACTTCGAATTATCTTCTTATTTGATTGTATTAAATTGTTGTTTCGTATGGAAATAATCGTTTCAATTCAAGTGATGCCAAACGTGGAGATTATATATGATCACACATTTTGTACATTGAACACGAAAGCGACAGATATTCGAACCTAATTTCAAGCACTTTGGTTGATTTGGCCGAAGAATGAATTATTAAATGATAGAAGAAGAAAAAAACGCGAAATATCCTTGATCACTGAAGGGAAAATAATATTCTTTGGCACATTTAATTGCGGATTTCGGCTTGAATGACAACGTTTCATAAATACATAATAATTCATTTAGATTTTCATCTCGTAATCATTTCGGTGGTATTAAATCTTACAAAAGGTGTTGGAAAATTGTTCGTCGAATAATGGCCAAGTAATTTATAATAATTTATAGTACCCATAATTTATTCCCACATTTATATTTTAAAACTGATTTGCAATTCGGAACAATTAAAATATTCGATGATTTGACACAAAATTTTCCAGATAACGATAAAAATCAAGAATCACTCACCTGAACAAGGCAGAAAATAGCAACGAACAATAATCCAAATTTTGCCATGTTTTTTTTTCGGTTTGTTTTCAAACTATTGACTGAATGTTTATGGTTTGACGAGAAACTATCGACTGAGTGCTGCGTTCTGGAGCCGCATCTATTTAACGCTCATGATTCTGAATGCGACGCAATTGAATCACAATGGCCTTTTTTTTTGTTTCGCTTTTTAGTTATCGATCGACATGTCAAACTGTGCAATTGAAATTCAACATTGGAATAAAGGAATCCTACATCGAACAAAGGATTTGAAAATTTTGAACGCTCTACGCACTACACATTCATCTGGATTTATCATTTGTTGACACTTAACAATGCACAACGATTTGCTTGTATGGAATTTTCAATATTTTTTCTCTCCCATTTTTATTGAATTTTGTTTGCATCCTTTTGTTACAACATTTCTTTATAAACTATTGAATTAAAAAAAAAAGCAGTAAAAACTGTTATTCTACACACTATTTTCGGTTTTATACGGAGTTTTCATGGTGTAAAGCTGTACCTGATTACTGATCGTCTTCTCATTGAAGCTATCGATAGTAATAATAATAATCATTGAGTTCGATTTTTTTCTCCGAATAAACTCAATGCAAGTACCTGAACAGCAGGTACTTGTTAATAGGTTTTATTCACTTTGTTTAGTCAGCCCTGTGTCATATTTCATTTCGCTTTTAAATTTAAACGACCAAATCCCATTTGGCTCTTTTATTTTGTTTGTTTCTGTGTATGTATTCCGTATTTGAACCATTCAATTTGCAGCCGACATGTAAAGAGTATTTTGACCGAAAATTCGTGAATAGCAATTGACAATGGCTATTAAGAAAGTTTCTTTATTTTTATTTTTTATGATCGTTGCGTAGAATGAGGGGCAATCATATTATAAACAAACTGCGTCATACCTGATGATCACAATGAGAGTTTTTCTTGCTTTCGGAAAGCATTAGGCATTGAGTAAAGCTATTTTTTTACTTAGCATTTAATATTAAGTGTTTTTTTTTTAAATAGGAAACTTATGAGAAGAATGTAACCAGAGAGCAGATAATGCTCTTTTCTATTCGATTTGGCTAAAATGAGTATGATTTCGTCTCAATTCGTGTTAATTTGAATGTTGATGATAATGTTTACTTGATTTTATTCCTTACAAAAGAGTTGGATTTCATTTGAAATTGAAAGATTTGGGAGTTTTCCTTAATTGATTAAAATTTGATTTCATATATTCAGTTCGCCTTTGTCGTTTCATCGCTTGGTTTACTATTTTTGAGTCGAGGATCCTTAGCAACATCCATAACCTTTTCTCCCGTATTCCCAATGTGCTGTTTTAGTTTCTATTCGCGGATGAAATGAGAATAATTTATTTGATTAAATTTGACGATTAGATGGTCTTGTTTTAGGCTCACCTCTGACACTTCGGCTGACTCGATTTTGTCATGCAAACTTTTTACACTTTTCTCAACCTTTTCACGAATTTCTTTTATTCGGCTCGGAGTGATTTCTTCTTCGACTTCTCGTGAAAGATCGGCCCATGAAATCTGGAAAGAGGTAAAAATAAATCGTCGAACTCGTTTGCATTTAACAACAAAAAAAAGATTCAGCTGCAATCATCAAAATTTTCCTAATTGCTAATGACTTCCAAATGATAAAACATGTTTCTGGTTCAAAAACCATGACCGGAATGCTGAATCAGTGTAGTCCATTTGTTTTATTATGGTCGTTTGTTTTTATTCTAGAAAAGTCATTTACATTGTCCGAATAATGAAAATATGTCAATTAACCATAATGGATCATTGACTATAAAGTGCTGTGTCCCTGACAATAACTCATAATAAACCCGGAAATATTTATTGGACGAAATTTCGAATCGATGACTAAAGTCAGAATCACACAAATGTTCGAACGAATCTCTGGAAAATGTTCTTTTTCACTTGGCATATTCGTTAATATATTCATTTGTATGAAGCGCTGCTAACAAAAATAATCGAGTTTGGTTTCGATTCGTTAAGCAGACTAAACACGATATTGTCCACTTAGAAACAATATGACAAACGATTGATTCAATTCTTTTCATTGAGAATCCATCAGATTTCCATTTTTGATCGACTGAATTAAGTTCTAATGTACAGGGCAGATACTGAAAAAGGGAAAGAAAACTATTCCACTCACTTGGACCACACACAAAACAACGAGGAACAAAAGTGTTAATTTAGCCATTTCTTTGCTATTTTTGAATCAAACGCAGAAAAAAAATCAAAAGTACTGAATTTCGACAACGTCAAATTTGTAATGTTTGCTATTTGGTAAACGATTACCAACTGACTGTTATTCACCTGATTCGTATATTTATATAAGGCACACCATGACAATGTTAATTATAATGCAAATACCTTTTGGTTCACCTTGAACTTCTTCAACAGCGCGCGAATAATAAATAAAAAAACAAAAATCATAAGGAAAAACACATCAATATTATTATATTGTATAGTTGTTCTGTTTATTTGCTCGATGAAATGAGTGACATAGATAGAGAAAAAAAAACAAATATCTAACATGTCCTATGTATAACGTCTTTCCTTGTTCTTGGCACGTTTCAAGTCGGATCTGGCAGAAGAATGAATGGTATCCAAAATGTCGATGATCAAATTGAATATTGGGCTGACTTCTCGTTTTGAATTCTGGGCCATCTTGGATGGTGGCATTGCTTCCATCGATTCAGAGTCCGCTTCTTCTTCATGATTTGGCAAAAGGTCATAAATTGGAGATCGTTGAGCCGGCACCGGAATTAACTGGGGAATAAGAATATTCAAAATTATTTTCGTGTAAAGATTAAAGAAGTTCTTTCAAATCATTTACAGTTACAAATAACTTACAAAAATGATTAAAATGACACCGCACAGCAGAAACGTTGGATACACTTTCATATTAGCTGAGGCTATGATTTGGGCTGCATTCAATTAAATCTAAATGCAATTCTTGTTGAATGAGCCATTTTATATCATAAGGCGCCAATGCCAATGACCCAAAAAAACAAAATTTTTCATTTAGAATGATCAGCCATTTCAATTGTTTTCAAAATTTGAAAGAAGAAAATAACTTCACGATTTCATTGAAGTCGAACTGCATCAAAAATGCATTTTCAGCTTATCGTCGTCAGAATGTGATTACAGTGTAAATTACATATTTTCTTTGAGCATAAACCTTGGGGATGCATGAGAACCAAGAACACATTTTTGTTTTGATAAATAATCAAAGTGAAATGAAAAAAAAACTAAAAAAAAAACAAAAAACATCGCATTCAACTTTTAGATGGCTTTCATTTATTAGTTTGAATTGGTCAAATCTAGCGATCTGATGCTGTGTCTCAACATTGTAGCAAGTGATTCAATTAATTGAAGGATGAGAATCGTTTGTCCAATGAAAAGAATTGAGTTGATTTCATTTATTGAGGTCAATCGATTTGAACTGTAAATCGCTGTGAGTTTGTTCTGATCCAAAAATTGTTTGAAAATGACCTGAACTCACCCATTTGAGACAGACTGGTTAATTGCACTTTTAAAATTGATTCAGTTAGCGACAATTTGTTTTTAGATTGGTTTGAATACGGATTTCAACATTCAGGTAAATGAGTCTTAAATAAGGCTTATGCAAAAACGATTCATTTGAGAAATATTTTGAAAGCTTGCTAAATTCGCAAAATCAATTGCCTATTATTTCTGTCAGTAATCATGTGACACCATTAAAAGCAAATTAATATTTTACAACTTTAACCTCATTGTTATTGGATGATAATCCCATTGATAATGTGACACAGACCACAAATTTCTTTTTATTGTGCATTGGTCTTGAATATCACATTCGATTTCGATCAATTTTTAAAATAAAACATCCGATCAATATTCCAGCTTATCATTGAAATCGTGACAATGCCTCGAATACTAGTACTGAACAATAGCTATCAAAATATAACCGATTAGAACTTCCTATTTTCTGGTATTCGTTTTTGATCAATTTTAGTCAAAACAAGAGCGCTACAAAAATCATGTTTTCAGCACCAATTTATCTGGAGACTCAATTGATTGAAACTTCTAGTAAAATGCCTAAAATCACTTGAATCGGTTTTGTTTTGGTTATTCAGCTAATAGCTAAACAAATAACTTGAGTCCGACAATGATTTTAGTGAACTGCGATGGTATTTTGAACTTGACATTGAGAATAAGTGTGAGATATTTTTATTTGAAATTATTTACCACTTTGCATGTGAAAATT
>GL501492.1:773737-833529 GCA_000149185.1 Mayetiola destructor
AGAATTTTCCAAGCTCGGGCTCTATTATCGCTGAGCTATGGGCACCTTGACTGAGCAATTTTAATTTTTTTGGATTTTGTTTAATAAATAAACAATAAATAAAACAATTGACACTCAAGTGTTGATTGCAACAAAACAGAGAAAAAAATAAAATAGGCAGTTGAAAAAACACGCCAAAAAAACACCTAATGTGACGATACATGTTTATGTATTTATTGGAAAATGTAAATATGAATGAGCTATGAAATGTCAACTACAATTACTGCATATATTCATAGTTTGGATCGTTGAACTGTTGTTGATTTGGATTTTGTTGTCTCGCATTCATCATATTATTTATGTTTGGGTTCATCATATTATTTTGTCCCTGAACTTGCATGCCCATCATTGGACGAAATGTGTTGCCTTGTTGATTTTGTGCCTGTGGCTGGAGCAAATGACGAAGACTATTGCTTTGGTTCATCATTGATGGATTAACATTTGGATTAGCCAAACCAGGACGCATCATGCGTTGCGAATTCATCATCTAAAATTATGCATGATGAATGTATTGAAAATATAAAATTAATTATTATTAACTAAAATGGTCCATACTTGAACAGGATTCATTTTCATTCCCATCGGTCCCATCATTCTTTGTTGCTGCTGCTGTTGTTGCTGTTGTTGCTGTTGCTGCTGCAACATATTCATTTTGTTGAAATCGGCTTGTGTTGGCATATGTTGCTGTCATTCAAAATTATTATTATCAGCATTTTATCACACATTTCGGTAGCAAAAGATTTGATCCGATACTTACTTGATGTTGCATCGACTCTTGCATTTGCTGTACCGGAACTGGAATTTGATTTCCACTTTGCATTTGATTTGCTTGCATTTGATTCGCTCCGGGCATTTGATTGCCTGCTTGATTCATCATTTGTGTTGACATTTGACCGAATTCCATTGATTGATTAGAGCCTTGGCCTTGACCTTGACCTTGTTGCATTGGACCACCAATATTGCCTTCAAAAACATAAATACAAATCGAAACGTTCAATTTATTTAATTTGAATCTTGAAAATGTATGCATACATACCAGGCATTGGGCCTGGTTGTCCTTGACGTCCTATAACTTGCTTTTGAGAAATCACCTTTCGTAATTTATCTACAAATCCAGCTTGATTGTTTGGTATGAAGCCCAAATAAGCTTTTTTCTCAACGGAATAGAAAAGAATCAACACTCGAATATCACACGGTTGAACCGGTTGATTGAATGTCACACATCCAGCCTATAAGGCAAGCATTAGAGGAATAAATAAAAAAAAACTTTGAAAAAAAATAATGAAATGACAGAAAAAAGAGCTTACAAATCCAGAGCTCATCACTTTTGTTAAGTTCTCAAGCGATTCACAGGCGCTTGGATGAAATGAAACGGACTTGGATTCCTTTAAAAATGATTGCCCAATGCTTCCGATTAATTGTTTTGGCATCAATTGCATCAGCAAACGTGGTGGCCAATTGTCTCCTTGACTGTAAATTAGATATATAAAATAGTTAAATTTTGCATTAAAATGGAGAGAAAAAAAATAATTCGATAATAAATTTACATGTCAGCATCGTTTTCCTTGGCTGTTACAAAACAAGGAACTTGGTGCGGCACTTTTGATTGATCGCCCGTTTTCGATTTTTCATGCCATTCCAGAATGCCAGACCAAATCTTTTCTCGTGGTGGAGGTATTTGTGATGCACCTGGCATCCCTTGATTCGGTTGAATTTGTTGCGATGATGATGATTGTATTCCTTGTTGTTGCATCATTGCTTGTTGCATTGCTAGATTTTGATTTTGTACCTGATTTGGATTTGACATTTGCTGGTTCATGTTTTGCTGTTGTTGTTGTTGTTGCTGCTGTTGTTGTTGCTGCTGTTGTTGTTGCTGTTGCTGTTGTTGTTGTTGTTGTTGTCGCTGCTGCTGTATCTGAGGGAATTTTACATTATGAATATCAATGTATCTGCGATCTGCAACACAAAAATTATCATTAAATGAATAATAATTACCATATTCAGCTGTGAAATAAGTGCCGAATTTTGATTGATATTCATGTTCGGTTGTCCGCCTTGATTGTGAGCCATCTGCTGCTGTTGAGCTTGATTCATTTGCTGAGCTTGGTTGATCTGCTGTTGAGCCATTTGCTGGGCACGAGTCATTGCAGCTGTCTGCTGCATTGGATTCGTTATGATCGATTTCGTTTGTGCTACAGAAAACACGGACGACACTTGTGGCTGCGACGATCCGGCCATTTGAATGTTCTGGACATTTGTCTGAAATGTGAATTATTCCATGTTTCGTGGTTAATAAGCTCATCATGTCAGGTTATATGTGAAAAGAAAATTTGATACCATTGTATTATGTTGTTGATTTTGTAACTGTTGCTGAGCTTGAGCCTCTTGATTTTGGTTATTAAGCTGTTGATTCACAGCATTTGACATCTGGACATTTGCCTGGACAATGATGTATAGAATTTATTTCATTAATTATAACTTATTATAGAAAATAATGATTGGTTAATATTTCATATTTGAACCATACCATCGCGTTTTGCTGTTGATTTGAAATTTGTGTCGGTTGAGACTCTGACATCGGATTGTTCGCTTGATTGTTATTCTGATTATTTTGAACATTTTGGGCTGTTGCCGTATCCATTTGCTGATTTGTGCCCGTTGTTGTTTGCTGCTGTTGCGTTGCTTGTTGTCCAGCATTTCCCTGATTGAATGTCTGATAACCAATAGCTAGAAAAATATAATATGTATTTCGTCCGGCCAAACAAGCTAAAGAACTTCCGGGGAAAAAAAACTAATGATTAATATATAATTACTATTTGCATTGCGAATCATATTGTTTTGATTTGTTGCGATCGAATTGTCTTTTTGTGTCGATTGATTGTTTGGACTTTGCAAATTAGCATTTGCTGCATTTTGATTGATGTTCACGGCAGTATTATTGGTTTGTGGTGTTTGTGGACGATCATTAAAGCTAAAACCTCTCAGCAACACCAAATGCCTCGGATCTTTGGAAAAGTCTTGGTTCATTGATGACATATCACCGGCAGCTTTCTCAAATATTTTTATTAAAATCGGAATTTTTCGTGGCGAAACAATTGATAAATGTACATTTTTCTGAAAATCAAAAATAAATTTTGAATATCAGTTGTGTGCAATGAGCACCAATTCTATCGACTGTACTCACTTCTTGGAAAACCATGGCCAATTGTTCAATTGATTTATTTTCATATTGAACACATTCCAGAACCGGCATAGAATACGGAGTACTATTACACAAAAGAATACAATGATTTTGGACTTTGAAACGATTCTCCTCACGAATCTCATTTATGTCATCGAAACAAACGAGTGCTGTTGCCAAACCTTCGGCTAAATTGGCATTGGATTCACTTTTACCGCCGCTTAAACTGTAAACAATCCGAATGTCTTAGAAAATAATGGGAAATTTCTCCTGCTAATAAGCAAAACAACTTACTCCAATTTATCGATGGTATTCAGAACTTTCTGAGGATTCGAAAATGGTCCATAGGTGCAGCATGTTAGGCCAGGTAAACTTTGAACAGTTTTATAGGTCACCACACCATACACAAATCGACTGCTTTCCACGGGAAACAAATCAAGTTCTTCCTCCAAACATTGAAGCGAAAAATGTTCAAGCGTCGGCACAATATAATTACCTCGTAATTCATTTATATACGCACCAGTGATGGCTGTACTTTCAATTAAAAATATTATATTCGCACAAGGCCCCTCGTTCGATGCCATATTCATAAATATATTTGTCCCTTTTTTTTTTAATGCTAAAACTTTTGACACAAATATCTCAGCCGATAATGCATTAATAAATTGTTTGTTTTCTTTTGCAGTATTGTCTGACTGTCATTTGACATCTCTTATGATGCGGCATTTGCTTACTTTATCATTTACCTTATAATCGTTTTAAGTACTTTTTGTTTAAAGATATTTGAAAACTTAAGCACTTGTTGCAATGAACAATGTCATGAAATATTGAATCTGCAATTATGATACATAATTTTTTTTGAATCGTAAAATATATCGAAATAAATATCCTCAAAATGAATCAAGTCAATTATTAGGCTAATATTGCGTTTACATATCTTAATTATGTCCTTGATATGTATTTTTTTTATTTTTTATTTTCTTCATTCCCTGTCATTTTACAGCTGACGTTCATTATTATTGGTCTTTTGGTTCAATTTTCCATGCTTCGTCTTTACCATTTACTAATGTCCATTTTTGCATCATTTGTTGTTGGAGAATTGTGATATGATTCAATAATTCTTCATTTCGATCAAGCAATTTCTGATTCAAGTCTTTCATAAATGAATTTTCTTTTTGAAATATATCTAACGAAGTAATCATTTGACCCATTTGCTGTTTAAGATAATTATTTTCTACTTGAAGATTCACAATTTGATTTGGTTGAAACATTGCAGCGCTATCGTTTTCAATTCGATACGGATGAAAATTTGAAGCCTGTTCCGGATATTGTTGTTGTTCATGATGCATCTGAAGTAATTTTTTTTTTTTTCAAAAACTATAAATCCAAATTTATATTCAATGATAAATATGTTTGGAATAATTACCATTATCATCGGTGGAATAATTGGCAAATATTGATCGATATTCATGTCCGGATGTCTTGTTTGATTTTGAACCATTTGCTGTTGAACTTGATTGATCTGCTGCGAACACTGGTTAATTTGCAGTGCTTGGCTAACCTGCTGCTGTTGTGGTTGTTGGTGTTGTTGTTGCGCTTGTGGTGCAATCAGATCACCATTATTGCCTTAAAAACAAAATTTCAAATTGAAACAAAATTTCAAATGCTCATTCGATTTCAGCTTGAAAATGATCGTATACATACTGGACAATTGAGCTGACAGCTTTTCGGCATAAACCCTACGGAGTGTGTCTCTGAATTCAGCCTGATTGTTTGGTATGTAACCGAAATAAGCTTTTTTCTCAATAGAATATAAAAGAACCAATACTTGAACATTATCACACGATTGCGTACATTTATCCAATTTCACATATCCAATCTGTATGGCAAGGATTAGACAAATAATGAAACAAGAAAAATCGGGAAAAAATATGATGGAAAAAAGGGACTTACATATCCAGAGGACAAAAGTTTCGTTAAACTCTCGAGCGATTCACATGCACTCAGGTGAAATGTAACGCTTTTCGATTCTATTAGAAATTGCCTTCCAACGGCTATGACAAATGGTCGGGATATAAAATGCAACTGCAAACATGTTGGCCAGTTTTCTGTTTGGCTGTTAAAAAAAGAAAATAGAAATTTTTTTTTTTGCTAAATTTGGCATTAAAATGAGCGCTAATTCTATATTTAGGCTTACATTGATGATGAATGTATTTCTTTGGCCGCTACAAAACAATCAGCTTGATGTAATATTTTCGATTGATCGGCCGAATTCGATTTTTCATACCATTCCAAAGTGCCTGACCAAATTGTTTTTCGATTACCTTGCATATCGGACGCAAACATATTTCAACGAATTCAACAATTTAATATTCAGATAGAAACAAAATCTATAATTTGCCACAACGGCCAACACGATGTTTTTATGTTGTTGTTGTCTTTTCTGTTATCACCTGGTATCAAATGACATTTGAGATTTGAGTATCATTATTGAGTACTTATACTTGTAGTTTAAATATCCAAAAACAATCGATTCGAACGACGTCGTTAAGAAAATGAATAGTTAATTTACTCAATTCATTAAAATTATTGGATCTATAATCGTAAAACGTTCGGAATTTGGATGGCATATCCAAAAAGATTATCTTAATAAAGTTGGAATTGTCAAATCATTGTTTGTCTTACAACTGACATCTGCCCCAAAAGCGGACGGGCAATCACATTGCAAAATCGATAAAAATCATTTTTGTTTATGCTAAGCCAGAGATTGAACTCATTATTATTGAAGACATTATATATATTGGATGAGTTCATTACATTAAACAATAATTTGACGATAATCGATGTTGTTTACAACACATCAATAGTACGTTATGAATAATAATCAAATATTTATTTAAGAGGCAAATTTTTGAGAAATTCCTCTTCTTTTTCAGCAATGTGATGATTTAATAAAAAAACTCAAAATTTCGAATCGATTTCATGATTGCAATCGTTATAAATTCAGTTTGTAAAGTAAAAAGATCCAGAAAGTTCGGTAAATGAATGAAAATATTTTATTCAATCAAAAAACAACATCTCTTCAACAAAAACTGCTCTTTCGAAACACACTGTTTACGTTTGGCCATGATTCAGTTTCAGTGCAGCTATTTTTTTAATTTGCCGGGAATTTCTTCCTGAAATGGAGTAAAAAAAGCTAGTTAATCAAAATTATTCGGTCATCAAAAAATAAACCTTTTGGGGTCGGTTACAATTTCTGGGCGAAGAATTATGCTGCAGTTCTGACAAAACTTCAACGGTGGTCGCGGTGTTGATGTTTGAATATTAACAGAAAAATTACAGGCGGTGCAAACATAACGGGCTGTGTATGTTTTTGAATCCATTACAAACCAATTTGAAATAAAAAGTGTTTTAATTATTTATTTTATTTTAAATTGTCAGCCTCACAAATACGAAGTGATCTTTTTGATGTCAAACTTTATTCTGAGCTCATTTCAATAAAATGAACACAAATGCAATCAATTTTGATTCCAATTTCTTTTTATAATTTATCCTTTGTTTACATATATTCAATATATAGAATTCTTTGTTTTTCTTCGAAACATTTTCATATCAAAATTCCATTCGTTCAAAAACAAAATGATCCACTAGGAGACATACATCTCGAAAGATGTTTAATATAAATTTGAAAACGATATATAGAATGTGGTCTGATGTCTGATGGCAACTGAACATAAATTGAGAATCATCCTGTTTGGTTCGAAATTTCGTTTATAATTTCAACGGTCATCAGTTTAAAAACATCGATATGATATTTGCTGACATTTGCAAGAATTGCAGGCGACTACGTTATTTATAAATCATTATTATCAGTTTGGGCGTTTAATTGTAAACACGCATAGGGATTCGACGTCTGAATATACAAAGAATGTGAAACTTTCGTATTTCGCTCAAAATTCATTTGAAAACTCTAGTTAATTTTATGAATCGTCTACATGTACAATGTACAAGTACTTAAAACAACAGCGCCATCATTGGTCTCAATGAAAATTATAATGACAGCGCCTGACATTCATTCGATAGTCATAGAAATACAGAGTTTGTGAATTTATTGCCTAAAATTCCCGTCTTGTTTGGGAATAAATTGTTTGTTTATCTTAAATTTGGGCGCTCAGTAGAAGAAATAGACCGGCAACAAAATGGACGAACCACAAACGCCATCCCAACGTCTAACCAATGACGATTTTCGTAAACTTCTGATGACACCGCGTACCTCATCGTCGTCTGGTCATGCACCAGGCTCGATTCGAGAAGCGATGGCAAAATCGTGAGTGAAACTGATTAATTTTCCATTTGATGAATCTTTTCATCCTCGATTTAATTATGTTTTTCTTACATGATAGAACCACCAAACCAGATATGCCACCGCCATCTGAGCGTCATGAAGCTCGACGAAAAAAGAAAAATTTTTATGCCCAGCTGAAGAAGCAAGAAGATACAAAACTACAAGAATTGGCCGAAAAATATCGGGATCGTGCGCGAGAACGTCGAGATGGTTCCACACAAGAATTTCCACCAAACGATACAGTTGGCGGTGCAAATGCTTATCGTGCCGTAGCACCCGATTCAAAATCTGGTTTAGATGCGGCCGAACGTCGTCGTCAAATGATTCAAGAATCGAAATTTTTGGGTGGTGACATGGAGCACACTCATTTGGTGAAAGGTTTAGATTATGCTCTGTTGCAGAAGGTTCGCAGTGAAATCATTGTTAAAGAACAAGAACAAGAAATTCAATTGGAAAAATTGGCCGAAGAACAAATGGCCGAACAAATAGAAAAGGAAAAGGCCGAAGAAGATCTTCGACAAAGCGATGAATTCGAGCATCGAACTGCAATGGGCCGAAATATATTCAATACAATTCAATTTTATCGTTCGCGTAATGTTGAACGCAATGAATTATTTGCTCCAAGTCGAATGGCATATGTTATTGATTTGGATGATGAAGCCGAAACGGATATTCCAACCACATTGATTCGATCAAAGGGTGATGTTCCACAGTCTGATCTGGACATTCAAACACTAACAACAAACGATATTGTTATCAATAAATTAGCGCAAATATTGTCATATTTACGACAAGGTGGCAAAGGAAAAAAGAATAAACGCCGTGATAAAGATAAACCATTGTTGCAAGATGATGATAGACAAGCCGAATCAACTGAACATGACAAAAACCGTTCAAATCGAGAATCCAAATATGAACGAAGCCGCAAAAAAGAGTCCGATATATCGATTTATGATGATATCGATGAATACAGACCTTCACGCAGAGCAGATGAAGGTTCATCGTCGTCCAATCGACACCGGAATAGAAATTACTTTGATAAGTCCAGCGAGCAAGAGGAATCTGAAGCGGGCGCAATTACCGGTATGATTTTAAATTTTTCGATTTTCCATTCTATTTATTAATCGGTTTTTTGTTGCCATTCTAAATTCGAGATTGTATTTTAATTTTTTTGATTTTCAGTTCCACCGCCACCAAAAATCAACGCCAATTTAATATCAAAGTTGACAGCAGAGCCCGAAGGTTATGCCGAATGTTATCCAGGTCTGCAAGAAATGAACGATGCCATTGACGATTCCGATGATGAAGTTGACTACACAAAAATGGATTTGGGCAATAAAAAAGGACCAATCGGTCGATGGGATTTCGATACACAAGAGGAATATTCCGATTATATGAGTACCAAAGAGGCATTACCAAAAGCCGCCTTTCAATATGGCGTTAAAATGCAAGACGGACGCAAAACGCGAAAAAATAAAACCGAAAAAAATGAAAAAGCAGAATTGGATCGTGAATGGCAAAAAATTCAAGGTATCATTCATAAGCGCAAACATAAAGATGGCGGCAGCAGTTCAAGAGATGCTGATGAACCTGAACACAAAGCATCTAAATATTGAGTTACAATGACAAATAGTAGTTTTTTAGTAGTAAATAAACTTGAGTTTATATTTAAATATATCCTGAGTTTATGACTGTGTGTGTGTGGGTTTTTCATTTGCTCCTTAAATATGATTGTGTTTTATCTCGAAATACAGTAAAGTCTCTAGAAAAAAACCCTTTCTCATTTGTGTACCAATCAGCCGGTAACGAAAGTGGTCCTTTTAAAAGAATCAAACTGTGTATTTTCGATTTTAGAATCTACATGCGTTTATGCATTTGAATTCATTTTGCCACACCACCAAATTATCAATGAGTTTTCTCGGGGTTTCTTTCTTATTACAATTCCATCGGAATCATCGAAACCGTTATTATTATTATTATTATTATTATTGCTAATATCATTTAATTCAAAGTGATGTTGACCCGATGTTGTGGCCATGATTGGTTTGCTTGGATGCATCGACACACCATTACAGCAATCATAATGAACTGTAAACTGTAAAATAGATACGCAGACCGTTAAGTTGACGTTATTATTTCAAAATTAATTATCACAAATACCGTTTGATCTTCAATGGTTGGTGCATTCAAATTCCATGCATGAATAATTCCGGATGTATCGCCCGAAATAATCCATTTTTCATCTCCGGTCACATCAAAGTAAATTTTCTGATTAGTATTCACATTTCGAAAAAGTTTTCCCAATGGAACTTGTGTGTTCCTAATGTCCCACAGAATGAGATCATTATCCTAAAAAATTATCCTAAATTAGTTGCAGCTCTTTTTTTTCCAACAAACATGAATAAATTTTACCTTTCTAGCACCAGAAAGCAGTATATTCTTTTGTTCAATGAAACGCAAATATGTAATTCCGCCTCGATGATCGTTCATTTGACATACTTCACCATGGAATGGATCACGTTTATCGAATAATGAAATTGTTGTTGACCACGAACCAACCGCCAATATATTATGAACTAAACTACAAGCTAAGGCTGATGATGGCGATTTAATTGGTATCGAATAACAATCCCGTCCGGGAACATCTGTACGAAAGATTTTTAGCGATTTTTTATAACCACCAATGACCTCTTGGCCATCTGGAGAGAATAAAACACTTAATGCCGATTCAACTTCATCGACAGCATTGTATCCACGATATGAACATCGTAGGTCACCATGATAGGCATCCCACATTTGAATTGGCTCGTGTTGTCTAGTGGCCAGCCAACTGCGAAACAAAACAAAACAAGAAAGAAAAAAGTATAAATCGATTTAAAAACTATTATTATTGATAGTGAGACGATTGGATGGATTCTACATACCAACAACTAGTCGGATTGCTGCTATTCATAAATGGATACCAGCAATAATCATAAACGCAGCCACCTTCTTTGATGTGAACGGCACTCTGTAAAATATCCAGTGGACGATCATCTGCGATACTATCAACATTGTATAAATCGCTGGGCAGTTCAAAAATATGCATTCCATTTCCATGAACCACAGTTAGGATACATGTTCCATCTGGTGACCATAGGCATCCTTTCAAAAAGCGTTGATTATTTGTGCTGCCACGCCAAGTGCATCTGGATAATTCAACAACATGCTTTTCGCAAAAATATCCAATTTCCGAATAATTTGATGGACCGGCAATAGCTGCATCATCATAACTGATCGAATTGAGCATCGTTACGTCTTCAATTGTCTGTTCATTGCTTTTATTGGTCGATTGCATTGATATGTCCACATCAAAACTGGATACCGTAATATCGATTGTATTTTGTGTAGTTTGTTTTGCATCCAAATCATTTGCCGGAAATTCGTGATTCTTATCATTTATGGTGAAATTTTTCATTTCTGATTCGAAATCTGGTGTGGAAATGATCATTGGACTGAATGAATCATTTACCAATTCACTATTTATCGGTTTTATTTCTATATTTTCCATTTTTCGGTGTGTGCACTGTGCAACTTATCGCTAAAACTAGGAAAAAATTGTATCGGTTTATGGCGGTATTGTTGTGTCAAAATATACACAGTGTTGCCAACATTGCGATCGATGACACATAACGAAGCCTTTTCTATAAACACGAATTTTAATATAAAATTGTTTGACACATAACCTTAACTTAGTTGTCGATTTTTTTGCTTGATCATCCAAGTCATTGAGAATTGTGAATTTTTATTCCGTAAAAATCAAATAAATAGAAAGAAAAAAAGTAAAATGAGTTCAATTGGTACAGGGGTAAGATGCACTTTTATATAATATTTTTTAATTTCACCAATTAATTGCTGGAAATTCAATTTAGTTTTTTTTTTGCAAAGTTTCCATTGGTTTGTCCGAAAAATGTGATGATTGATGATATTTTGTTTTCTAGTATGATTTGTCAGCATCTCAATTTTCACCGGATGGTCGAGTTTTCCAAATCGATTATGCCGCTAAAGCAATCGAGCAAAGTGGTACGGTAATTGGATTGCGGGGCAAAAATGGTGTTGTTTTAGCTGTGGAAAAAATTGTCCGGAGCCCATTGTATGAAGAAGATTCCGGTGCCCGAATCTATACCATCGACAGGCACATTGGAATTGTAAGTGGAATTTAATTTGATTCATGACATGCAATTTTAATTCTTTTCTGAATTTAACTATATTCTGAATGTTTTCTTGTCACACAGGCTTTGGCTGGTTTGTTAGCCGATGGACGAGTCATTGGTGAGTGTTTTATTTTCATGATAAGTAAATGTTTCAACAATTGAACGGCATTTTTTGTTTTTTTGTGGATTTGCAGTTGAAACTGCTCGAGAGGAAGCATCCAGTTATAGACAACAATTCAAACGTCCAATCCCATTGAAAGTGCTCAATGACCGTTTGTCGAATTTTATTCATGCTTATACACTTTATAGTGCCGTTCGTCCATTTGGTGTGAGCGCTATTTTAGTCTCATATGATCAACACAATGGACCACAAATGTATATGATTGAACCATCAGGAACGTCATATGTGAGTTAAATTTTAATTGCAACAATCATTTACCGTATTGTTCAATTACTGAATTGATGTTATTGAAACAGGGATATTCCGGTTGTGCAACTGGCAAAGCCAAACAATCAGCTAAAACTGAAATCGAAAAGCTTAAACTTCAGGACATGGACATTGAAGGTTTGATCAAAGAAGCTGGTAAAATGTAAGTTTTTATTTTGTTTGTGATGAATCATCAATTGGACACCGGAAAATGGTTTTTTTTCTTCTTATTTTTACTCACAGCATTTACCAAGTGCACGACGAACTCAAAGACAAATTATTCAAAATGGAATTGAGCTGGGTCTGTGAATTATCCGATGGCGTACATCAAACAGTTCCCCAAGAATGGTATAGCAAAGCTCTTACAGCCGGCATTGAATCAAAACGCGATGATGACAGTGATAATGAAATTTAAATTTCAAATCGAAATATTTTCGAAATAACAAACAAACGTATTTCCTAATTTTAATAAATTTGGCACATCATTTTCATGATTGATCATTGCAAAATGAAGTTTTGTTTTTACTTTTTTTGAAGAAGCCGAATAAATCGTTTCAATGATAAACAGATGCGAATAACAAAGCATCAAATAAAATATCATCATCATGACCGCATAAAATATTCGGGTGCGTTCATTCGACGAGAAACAAACTTGTCATTTTCTAACCTCAAAAATCTCTGTGACGAGAAAAAGGCAGCCGCAACCAAAACAGCAACAACAACAACAACAACAACAAAGTAAAAACAAATAGTGAGTTCGAACTCGCGATTTGGTTGCAAAGGAAAAAAACACTCAAAACGAAAAGTTTGCACAAATTTTTGGCGACAATGGCATTTCATGTAATTCAACGTCTTGCTGGTTCTCAAATTAAATCAGCTTCAACTTTGCAATTGAGTGTTCGTGGAGCTGCAAGCAAATCGGTAATAAATTTTAAGATAAATTCCCTTTTTATCATGCATTTCTATTCGAATCGATATTATATAATGGCATTGAAATTCGGATATTGTGGTAAATATTTTGTGGATTCGAAAGAATCTTGAAGACCTTCGATTTTGTTCATTAATCAGTAGAACAAGGATGTAGTTGGTTTTTTGAAATATTTGACGAAGATATCAATCAGAGTCCATATTTGGGCAAAATTTAAATTCTTATTATACCAAAAATAGTAGAAAATTCGATCCAGAAGGAACATAATGACCTACATCAATGATAAAGAAAGATAAAATATCGGTTATTCCACTCAGTATTCAAAGACGATGAAGTATTTCAATAGAAATCAGTTCAAAGTGAATGGATTCGGTGAAAAAATCAAAGTGAAATGAATTATTATTTTTTATTTGAAAGTTTGTTTAACCGAAGCGATGAGAAACATCATTCAGAGCGCAATATACATTCCATAGAACAACTTGTTTGCCGGTTCTCATGTAATGTTAATTTCCATTTAATTTTTGCTTTTCACTCTCTGCCTTTCATTTCGTTAAGTTTCATTTCGAGTTATCATTAACTGTCCCATTCGTACAAATGGCAGGCAAAAAATATGAGTGACGATTAACCTATCTAAATGTACATTGTACATGAACACGAAAGATTTGGTTTCGCGTTTCAGAATGTATTGGGGTTTTTTTTCCACATGCAAGACCAGTTCTGAATGACAACTAGTGAGATCAAGACTTCAGTGTTATATTTGCTTTCTAAAGTTTTGGTTGCGTTGTAACTGCGTCTGATATTTGTTTTTCCTTTTGGACCTTTTCTGTTCTATTATTCCAGTAATTATTATTATTTTTGTGTTGAATTTTGGTTTTGTACACGACTTTCAAATAAAGCGAGTAGAAATTTGAGTGAGTTCAATGAATGGAATGTAATCTATGCTTTGATAGTTTTGAAACTAATGTGCGCTCATTGAATGAGGACAGTTAATTTTTTTTTTTTTGGTTAATCAAAATCAGATTTTACGTTCTGAGACGAAAAATCCGCTTGCACGTAGTGTTAATCCGCCTGCATAAAGTTGAAATCGCAATGCGTTGCTTCTATTGGTGTTAATTGGAATCCATTTAGAACGGCGGCTCATTTCGACTTATTTATTTTTTTCATATTCATATCTATTGTCTAATCTTGTATGGCATATGAAGCGAATGCATGCAACGAGCTAAGCGTTAGGGCATTGAATTTAATTAGATTGCAAATTAATCAATCATTTTTTGATTGAATGATCGAATCACAAGGACAACGACATTCAATGGAAAGTTCATTAGTTTCAATATCATGTTCGGTTTTCAATCCGTTTATCATTGCATTGAAGATTTTCGTTTAATTTCGTACTTACTCAGATTGGAGAATCATCCAAACGCATAAAATTGTTTTGCGTCATCATCCTTATTATTTTATTATAATCATTTTTGGCAAATAAATAAAAACTCAAAAATGGTTAGTTGATTGTGTTGTTTTTTTAGAATTTTTCGATGATTTTCAGCTCATAAAATTTGATTATTATTTATTCAACAAATGATTACTTCTTTTGTTGCAGAATGCTGGTGAATTCCGTACCGAAAGTGATACCTTTGGTGAGCTCAAAGTGCCAGCTGACAAGTACTATGGGGCCCAAACGATGCGATCGAAAATCAACTTTCCAGTTGGAGGCGATAGAGAAAGAATGCCTGTAAGTTTCGTATAAATTGGTGACACCAAATTTTTCCTACCATTTGACGATAATAATGAGGCAATTTTGTGAAAAAAAAATCATCAATAATTACAGAAACCGGTCATTGTTGCAATGGGTGTTTTAAAGAAAGCTGCCGCTGAAGTAAATAAGGTGGGTCCAACAAACGAATATCAAAAAAATTCGCTATTCTAATGATCACTTGCGTTCCAGGAATTCGGTTTAGATCCAAAGGTAGCTGATGCTATATCAAAAGCGTGCGATGATGTTATTTCGGGTTCCCTTTACGATGATCATTTTCCGTTAGTAATTTGGCAAACCGGTTCGGGTACCCAAACCAACATGAATTGCAATGAAGCAAGTCAAATTATTAATTTCCAATTCAATGAATTCAAATAATTCAGAATGATTTTATTTTTTTTTTTAATTTTTAGGTAATAAGCAATCGTGCAATTGAATTGCTTGGTGGTCAATTGGGCTCAAAAACGCCCGTTCATCCAAATGATCATGTTAACAAATCACAAAGTTCCAACGATACCTTTCCAACTGCATCGCATATTTCAGTGGCCTTCGAATTGAATAATAGTTTAAAACCGGCTCTGAAAATTTTACACGATGCTCTCGATGCAAAAGCTAAAGAATTCAAGGATATCATTAAAATTGGACGTACACATACAATGGACGCTGTACCATTAACACTTGGACAAGAATTTAGTGGCTATACGCAGCAAATTAAATATGCCATCGATCGTGTGGATAGCGTTTTGCCACATGTTTATGAATTGGCTATTGGTGGAACGGCTGTCGGAACTGGACTCAATACACGAATTGGATTCGCTGAAAAAATGTCAGCGAAAATTGCACAATTAACGAATTTGCCATTTGTTAGTGCACCAAACAAATTCGAAGCATTGGCTGCTCGTGATGCTTTGGTTGAAGTGTCGGGATGTTTGAATACCATTGCTGTCAGTCTCATGAAAATCGGCAATGATATTCGTTTTTTGGGATCGGGACCACGGTGTGGGCTAGGAGAACTCTCTTTGGTAGAAAATAATCTTATATTTTGATTTATTTTTATTTGAATATAAAATTATTCGCTATTTTTTTTTTTTTAGCCGGAAAATGAACCGGGCAGTTCAATTATGCCGGGTAAAGTGAATCCAACACAATGCGAATCATTGACTATGTTAGCGGCTCAAGTGATGGGCAATCATGTTGCCGTCACCATCGGCGGATCAAATGGACATTTTGAATTAAACGTATTTAAACCATTAATTGTTTCGAATGTACTTCGATCGATTCGATTGATTTGTAAGTCGGATGAATCAAAACGAAATCAGAAGACACTTTTTTTTTAATGGAAAATTTCAAAATTTTGTTTATTAGCTGATGGTTCTAAAAACTTTAGCAGCAATTGTGTATCCGGCATTCGAGCAAATCGCGAAAACATTGCCAGAATCATGAATGAATCCTTGATGTTGGTCACCGCATTGAATCCACACATCGGTTACGATAAAGCAGCCAAGATTGCCAAAACCGCCCACAAAGAGGGAACCACTTTAAAACAATCGGCCATCAAATTGGGATACCTAACCGAAGAGCAATTCAACGAATGGGTCCGACCAGAAAATATGCTGGGACCAAATTAAATTAAAATAATCGAATGATTTTATTTTTATTTTATTTTTTTTTCGGTTCAACAATTTTGGGTGTTTTTGGTTTGAAAATTATTTAACGTTTTCTTCATTCAATAAAAACATGTTTATTCAACAAATAACCGACCAAAAACTGCATATTCATTGTGTAAATATCTCGCTTCAAAATGATAACTGAAAAACTTTGACATGATAGCTGAATGATAATCGCCGTTCGTATTCATGACATCACTGACAGTAGCCACAAGGGAACTCGACAATTTAACGCCGATATGACAAATTCCAAATTCTAGCCATATCATTTGGATGGTTCAAAAGGTTATCAATTTCACCTACGTAATCCGTATTTGTTGTGTGTGATATTCTCAATCGCCAATGAATGCTTCTCGTTCAGTTTGGCCTACCGACTGGCATTCAGTTTCATTTTCTATTCCGTGTCGTGTGCGAGTGCGAGTACTAAGTTTTTTTTTTCATTTTCAAAACAATGAGTCTATTTTCAAAGTTCGCCACAAAAATTGCGTCAATTGGGCGTAGTTTTTCATCGAATGTCACCCAAACGAAAGTCGGATTGCTGGGCGTTCCATTCAATCGTGGTGTTAAAGAGCCCGGAATAATTGGAACTGAGCTTGCTCCCAAAGTGATTCGAGACGGTGGAATAGTGAAACAGATCATGGATTTCCATGAAAATTTGGATTTAAAAGATTTTGGTGATCTGATCATCGATTCAAATAATGTTAAGCAAATGGCTCCGGCCAATATGTATCACTATAACACCGGATTCCAATCGACTATGCAACATTTGAGCGCTAAAGTACAGGAAATTCGTAATGAAAAACGAATTTGTGTCACAATTGGCGGCGATCATTCAATTGCAGTGGGTGAGTTTTAATTCCACTTTCATTTCAAATCTGAATATTGAATGAATGTTTTTCTGGTGAATTCAAAGGTACAATTGCCGGTCAATTACAATCCAGTTCGAAATTATCTGTGCTGTATGTCGATGCACATGCCGATATCAATACAAATTTAACATCCAGAACTGGACACATTCATGGAATGGATGTCGCAATGGTAGCACAAGAGTTAACCGAATTTTGGTGTCAATTACCAGGTGCCGAATGGCTACAAAAAAAGTGAGTATTTTTTTTCGTCTTACCTTTAACCTACTGGTGGAACTTTGCTCTTTGATCTCGTATGACACGAGTCCAAAGTTATTTTTGATTTTGTAAATATGGAAGTGAGGACAATCGACGAAAATCAGCATTTATCACGAAAAAAAATGATAAACGATTTTAATAAACAAATGGAAATTTACTAGGAAAAATATGGAACAAAAATTCTACGACATAATCAAAAATAAACAATTTGTTTGTTTGAGACAAATGAAACATTTAAATTAAAGTATTTTCAAATGAATTACGAATAAAATAAATAAATTCATTAATGAAGCATGCTTTGCATACAGAAATCGATAAAGAAAAAAAATTTTAATGTAAAATTTGAAACATTTAAAACCTAAAATACGAAAGAGCAGCCGAAAAGTGAACAATTTCTGCAAAATAAATAAATATTTCGTCCGGTTTTACTCCAAGGAAAGAGAAAAAGGTAAAGAAAAAGACAAAAAATTATGAAACAAAATATGGCGTGTGCGAATGTCTTCATCGATAGATAATAATGAATTAATTGAAGCCATTTAAAGATCATAATAATAGTCATGCTTTGTTTTACCGATGGTATATCGCTATTTTTCATTCATTCATTCTAAAAGTGAATAAGTTTTTTTTCTCTTTTTTAATTGCAAATTTTTCACATTTTATTTTCTTTCGATCTTTCGATTTGTGTTCGGAAATGGTTTTCCTTCCTCCCATGTATCTTTTTCATTTTCCATTTAAATCGTGCGATTGACAGTGTGTCTGTTTTGAAACTCGGACCAATGTCAAGCAGACATTTACACACACTCGTATTTGTATACATTTTTTATTTTATCAAATAATCAGTCTCTTAATTTAAAATTAGTAAATTCCTGGGTGTGTCTGTGTGAAACACAAAACAATTCCATTTTTATTTTTATTTTTTTTATTCATTTATTTTTCGGTCACGTCATTTTGTGTTTTTCTTTTCTATTTTTTTCAACGTATTTTTTTTCTTTTTTCATTTTTTCGTTTCTTGATTCGGATTCCATTTCGTTGGAATAATTTTATTAATTTTTTAAATTTAAAAACAAATGAACATTTAGTTTTATTGTGAGTTGCTTATTCGATTATTATCACAGTTACGAAATTGATATTTTTCCTAATATTTTCCTTCATTTCATATCATTTCTTTAAAAGTTTCTTAATGTCGATTTGGCATTGATGGTTTTTTTCGCTTATTTTTGGTTTTCGTTTTTTCTCGTCTTTCCAAAAAAAAATTTTTTCAAATTCGATGAAATGGTACACGTACCAGAATGAATGTATCGTGGTGCTTATTAAAATAGCATCATATATTGCAAGAGGAGCACATACACACACAAACACAGAGTACACAATAACAAATAGATTATTATTATTTTATGCAATAGAAAAATTTCTGTGGTTTGTTTTTGTTTTTAACTGTGGAAAATGGAAATTAATCCAAAACGAAAAAAGGTTTGCCACATCATTGATTAGTAATTAATTATATGTATTTGAAACGAAAGAGGAAACATGAATTTGAAACTGAAAAAAGAATCCGTTGCACAAATCACAAATGAAGATTTTCAAAATAAATGAATTAATTGTTGTTAGTTTTTGTTGGCGAAGGGAACATTTTGGATGTTTTCTCTCGGATTTGTTAGATTTGTTTTTAATAAATATTCATGTGAAACAACCGATAATAATAATCAATTAATGAAACGAATAAATTTGCACAAAATCTGTTTTAATTGAAACAAATAGAAAAGAAATGAAAACACTTTTTTTTTGCACTTGGATAATTTACAATTGACAATGAGCTTGATTTAAAACACATTTCTGCTTTCTTTTTGTTTTTGCGTTTAGCCTTCGAAAATTGCAATTTTACTTAATATCAAACAAAACGTTGCGAAAGAAATTAAAAAGTTGATCTCATATTAAAGTTTTAGTTAATTTTTTTTTGCTTCATTTTTGTAAATAGAAATAGTGCACAGAATAAAAACATCAAATAAATTCGAACAAATATCCGATAATAATAATAATAATAATGTTTGAAATATACAAAAAAAAAAATTTAAAATTTGAAATTAATTAAAGCTTTCAGTTTGAACTGGTTTGAACGAATAAAAGGAAATTTTAATTGAAATAATGCAAAACGAATAATAATTTTTGTATAATACACATAAGTCAAAATACATAACTCATGAAAGACAACCAAAAACTACTGCCACCGCCACCGCAACCACCAAAAATAGCGAATGTTGGTGGTGAATGTACGATTTGGTTATATTTATTAATATGAGCTATGAATATTTGACACAAAACAAACAAAAGCTTTTTATTACACATTTAAGTAAAATTTCAACATTTAACGTCCAAAAGTCATGAACAATTGTTCTCATGATTGGTTTTGGAGCATAACCTTTGGACGACAATGTGTTTGTGCGTTCAACTGAATCGAAAAGAAGAGAACAAAAAACAAAACAAAAAATTGTTTATTACAATACAGCTATAAATATTAAATATTTTATTGTTATTGTTATTGTCATTGCATTGGTAGTGGCCACTGGCAACACAACAAAAAAGTATACAGAGGAGAACAAACCAAAAACTGGATCCAAAAACATGTACAATTAAAAACAAAAAAAACGGTTATTCATTACAAATCTATCAAAATAATGAGCAAAACCAAAAATGTTGGCAGTTCAAAAAATTAAAGAACGAAAAAACAATGAATTTCTTTTTTCTTTATTTGCTTTGTCCATATGTTGGATACTTGATGAGTATCCGATATATGTATAAGACTTATAAGTACTTACCAAAAATTATGAATCAACGCAAAATGGCAACAAACTGAATATAGAAATGGACAGACTTAAAAATTAAAATTAATTCCATTAAATGTTGAAAAAAAAGTACAGTTTTTTAAAAGATATTAAGTGACGAGATGTATTCCACGGCAAATGATGATATCAACCCAAAAATAAGGTACACAGAAAGTAAAAGTAAAATAACCCAAAAGTCCAAATTGTGATATAGCGATTATATGACATGGTTAAAAAAAAACAGAGAAAAAGAGACAGAGCAATATTATAGCATTTTTTTTGGTTTTGTCTGACCAAATGGATAATCGTTTTTTGGTTGGTTGAGTGGAGCGATGGATTGTCAGTGATTAAAGTCAATTTTGTACATGTTCTGATTAAAAATGAAGGCCTAAATAAATGAAAAAAAAAAAAAATCTGAAATTAAGACAAAACTCAACGGGATAAAGTTGTTACTGATGTGATAACTGGTTACTGGTTACTGATCAAATGCTTGCACACGAACACACAAATACTGAATGATGAACTAAATAGCCCGACGAAACGAAGGATAAAACCAAAAATGATTATGTGCGCCATTTATTTTTATATTTTTCTTCTTTTTGATGTTGTTAATAATACAAACGGAGCTTGCGATCAAATAAAAAAGGGAGAAGAAAGGCTCAAGATTTTTTCGTTAGTTTTTGATTGGTTGGATGGATACAGTTAATACAAACATAAAGATTAAGATAAAAACCAAAGATTGTTTAGTGGCCAGAATGGTTCATGTTAGTTCAAAATAGACACACCAAAACACCAGATATTATTTCTTCGTTGCTATGAACTAAAATCCAAATCAAAATGCACAAAATTATAATCTGAAAATAAAAGAAATTGAAAGGAAAAATAATAAAAAAAAAAAAATAATGATAAAAATGAAGGAAATTCGGTGTCACAAACATCCAATGAGATAAAGTTGTTTTTGAATAACATTTTTTGTGAACACATGAGAAAATTGAATCTCAATCGATTTCATTGCATCCGAATTGGAAGACTTTTCTTTTAATTATCTATCGATTGCTTCTTTGTTTTGCCCAGTTTGGTGTTTGTGATGAGAATGATAACAAAAAAGTTGAAAGAAAGAAATTATAAAAAGAAAACCCAATAATATGACTCTTTTACCCGCAAAAAGAGAGAGAGACGCACATAAAAACTGAAACTGATAAGTAAAATAAAAAATAAAAAATAAAAAGTAAAAGAAAAATGACAGAAAACCCAAAAAGATTGCGATACATTTTCACTCCTTTCACTCTCGCCGCAATTTACCATTTTATTGTTTTATAGTTTTTTTTTTATAGCGAATATTTATTGAATTTTTGTTTGTTTGTTTGTTGTTGGTTGTTTTTAATGTTTTTGACAAAAAAGAAAATCATGAGAAAGCAAACATAAAATTAAATTTATAATAATAGATTAATTAATTATCATTAAATCGTAAACCGCTATAATCATCATCAGCTGCACCGTTCAACACTACCAATAGTGCTCTATCCTTTCATTCTCCCTTACTTTCTTTTCCTTCCAATCAATTTTTTTTTCTTCGTTTTGGTTTTTCATTTTTGGTTTGGTCTTAACGGGCTGAACGAGCAATCAACTATAAAGCGGTTGTTTTTTGTTTAGTATTTTAGTTATTGAAATATGATTGTTCTACAAAAAATGGTGGTTAGTTGTTGATTGGATAGTTATTCATTTGATTTATTTGAATGTCGACGATTGAAGATTTTCTTCGTTTGCATTCGATGTGATTGAAAACAAAACAAAAATGAATGTGCTGTGAATGAATTGGCTTGATCCGGTTTGATTTGATCTTAAAAATGACAACTAATTGTTTGTTGGGGAAACATACAAATTTTTGAGATTCCAAATTCCATATTGATTAAATAAATTTTTTTCTGATTTCCTTTCCATTTTCATTAATTTTTTTTTTCCTTTGCGTTACGCAATTGAATTTTATGGATTTCCATCGATTGAATATAAATGTTTTGTTTTGTTTTGTTTGATAACTTCAAATAGCAAAAATTATGGAATTTTCCCATGAGAGAACCAAAAGTCAAAAGCATACAAATGTTAAAACACTCATTACTAAATAAATCTATATTTATAAACGAAATCCCCCGAAAAGAAAATGAAATAAAATTAAAATTAAAAATTAAAATCGAAAAGAATTGAAGAATGACAAAAAGTAAAATAAAATAAAATAAAATATTAAATTAAAATTATTAAAAATTTCCCATTCCAAGCAATGTATTTTTTTTTTTAAATGTTGCACTGGTTTCTCTTTTGCACTGGATTCGGAACGGATTCATTTCTCGTTTTTCTCTTTTCCACATTTATGTGATGAATAATAATTATGTTAATTGTTTATACCTTCTTTTTTTTTTTTTTTTCTTGTTAATAATATTATTTTCATGAATTTGTGTTGGTTTTGGTTTGAATATTCACTACTTGCGTTTTGCGTGAGTGTGTGTTTGTTTTTTTTTGTTGGAGAACGTAGGGGATGTTTGTGTTCTAATTTTTGAGTTAAACGTTTCGTTATTTTTACGTTTAAAATATTTCAAAATTTTTCTGTTTAATTATTTTTATCTTCATAATAATAATAATTATAATAAAAATGTAATGATTTGCATTAAATAGTTCGATTGGGCATTTCGGGCAATTTCATATTTATAAAATTGAATATTATTAATTTATTTGAATGAATTCCTTAAGTCGCAAATACTTCAATCCACGAAAAATTCGAATAGTTGAAAGTTTGTTCTATTGCCAATGGGGTGTTCTCCGTTTTAGTAGTTTTAGTGCTGAGTGAGAGGCGGGTTGACTTTGTTTTGGTGGTAAAATGCGATTGGTTTTCGATCAGTTTCATTTCGTTTCAATTCATTATATTATTTTTCTAATTAGTTATTTAAAGTTATTTATTATTCATTTGCTATTGGATGTTTTCTTTTAGTTGGTTATTAAACTTCTATTGCACACAACATCAAAAAATTTCTTAAACCACTAATGAGATAATAATTTATCAATTTTTTCCTCTTTCATCTTTTCTCACCCTTCTCGTCCTCCTCACTGTTCTCCCTTCTTCTCCCATTGCAAAATGCAACAAAATTCAAGTGGCAAATGTTCAAATATTATTTACTTATTATTTTTTGTTTTTGTTTTTTTAAATATGGAAGAATGATTGAGACAACAAAATGTTGAATTTTGTTCGTTCATTCATTGTGAAATGGTCGATTTTTTTTATTTGGAATTTTGGCTGGATTTTCAGTGCTTTCTATTTCGATACGGATTCACATAATTTATTATTTTCATCCCATTTATACATCACTACGAAATTACAATACAATAATAATTTATTATCATTTAAAACATATGATTTTATGTTGGATTTTGTTTAAATTTTTTTTTTTTTTTTGTTTGACGATTTTTTTTCCATGTTTTTTTTTCTCTTTATGTTTCTATTGTTTTGCTTTATTATTTATTTATTTTTTTTTTTTCACCATAGAATATTTAATATGAATATTTTATTTGCCTGGTTTCAGTGGAAACTATGACCGTCACACACTTGATGTGTTTTCCGATTCGAATTTCATACAATGAAATCAACCGGCCGGCAATGATTCAATCATCCGCCGCAAGACTTTCATTGAATGGATTTCGATCCCGATGACACAATTCACCATTTTCATTTATAAATTATCGTTTATAAGTGTATTTAAGTTAATAAATAAATAAATTATGCTAAAAGAATTTTTCAAAAAAAAAAAAAAAAATTCTTTCTTCCCTTTTGTTTTTCGTTTCGTTTAAAAATGTGTGTATGTTACGACTATGTCCATTGGTTTGCGCCATATTTCTTAATGTTTTTTTCTTCTCTATTTGGATGAATTTTCGTTAGCAAAAAGAAGAAGATAAATAAAATCGATCGTTTTTGTTTTTATTTTGCTAATTCATTTAAATTTAATCAGATTCTTTTGCTAATCATGTCACACATCAATCGACACATCGCACTTAGACCGTCACTTGTATTTTCCATCTATTTAATGCTTTTGATGCTCAATGCACAAGCGCATCATGAATGAATGTTCGTTTGTCTATTCAAAGGAGAGCAAAAAACAATACACAAACGATAAACGAAATCTATACGAAAAAGAGGAGAACAAAAAAAAAAGAAAGAAAAATTGAATCCTCTTTCGATGCCAATTGGCCTCAATCAAGAATGGATTCCATCTTATATCTGATGCATAAATATAATAATAATTTTGAATTTTTTGCTTCATCAATTTTCTTTTTGCTGATCTTTTTTCTACGATTCCATTAAATTATACATACAAATAGAATAGAATAGAATATAAATTTAAATTTTAATTTTCTTTTGTTTTTGTTTTTGTTTTGTTTTTTTTTCGTTTCTGCTTTAAATCGAAATGACAAAATTAAAATTTGATGAAAAAGCTTCATGGGTTAGCATGTGTATGTGTATGTGTTCGTGTGTGTATGTGTACTGTATGTTGCTTAATACGAATAGAAATAAGGTTTTGTTTTTTTCTTCTTTTGACTAGAACATTTGTAGTTTTTCACCCCTCTTCGCATTCACGCTTCCGTTTCTCGCTATTTCTTTATTTTGTTTTATCCAACGAAAAAAAAGAAAAATAGAAAATAGAGAGACGGGATTGTTCTCCGGTTAAGTTAACATACACAGGGGTTGATTAATGGTATTTTTATTTAGCTTATTCGTCCCTTTTTCATATTTCTTTTATTTATTTTTATATATTTTCTTCTAAAAGGACCGATGTGCTCTTCTCAATTGAAGCTTTTTTCTTATTTCAAATTTTTTCGTTTTTTTTTTTTTAAGTAAATACAAATCGATAAAATGCCTTTTTCTAATTTCCTCTTCAATGGAACGGAAATGTTTCCTTTCATCCATTGAATTGGAATTTTGCACGTATCAGTTTAAACACAGAAACCAAAGAATCATCGTAAAAAGCATTCGACATCGAATCGATTGAATGGAAATTATGAAATTTGAACGAAAGAAAAATCGACGATGACGACAACGATGACAAAGATATCGTCAACGACAAATAAACGGAACAAATCAATTGGGATCGCTTTCGTAAAATGGATGAAGCGAATCCAAAAACTCAAATCAATTTTTGAATCGCAAATGAAGTTAAGAATAAAATCAATTAAATATCAATTTTCTGTTTGTGGTGGTGGTGGTGATTGTGGCTGTTATTGTTTATTTGTAATTTGTAATAACGTTAGTTGTCGGGTTGTGCGTATATACCCTGCTCGTTGCTTTGCTAGAAATTCCATTAAATTTTTTTTTTCTCGGTTTTTCCACTTTTTTTCCAGCTTTCTCGCATTTTTCCATTGCGTTTGGTTGGCGCAAACCGGTACACGGTACCCAATGCAACCAAACGAAACACATTTATGAGTATTTTGTGTAACAATACATTGTCGTGTATGATTTTATTAATAGTTTCTTTTATCTTTGACGAATTAAAGAAAGAAGAAACAAAAAACAGAAGAGAAAACATTGTTCATTCTTCGAAATGATTGAAGACAAATAAACAAATGCTCAACAACAATTAATAATTGTGACGAAAAATTCGATGGCCAACGGAAAATGGTTTTTCGCTATTTTTAATCATCTGCATACAATACGATCGATCGATAAATTGAAAGGAAAAAACTGTTTTTTTTCTTCACTTTTTCATTCATTCCGATTACGGTTTTTCAATGCCAATTTAGCCCAGCCAATGGCACAACGATTCATAGAGACGATTCGAATTTATTGATTTTAGTTTTGAATTTTATTATATTTTTTCCGTTTTCGTTAAATTCAAAAATTTTATTGCACTTGTCTTTTTTTTGATTTCGGAACGTCTCATCCTTTCTGGACAACCGAAACAACTGGAATGAATGATTCGAATGGAAATTAAAAGGAAAATTGAATTGAATGAAACGATGGGGACAAATTTTAAATGACGGAAAAAAAAAGAAGAATTTAAGTGCACATTGAATGAAGAAAAAAAAGCACGATCGTATTGCAGCAGTAACAATATAAACTGATGATTTAGGGACGAAACACAAAATTGAAGATTCAAATGAAGATGGAAAATTTAGCAAAACCATTTTTTTCTTTACTTTTCGTAACGAGGCTAGGCTCAGCTATGCTTTGCTTTGCTTTGTTTAAATTAATTTCTCATTTTTCGTTCGACAATTATTTTTTCTTTTTTCATCTTTTTTCTTTGCTAAAAATGGAAAAATTATTCTATAAAATAGAGTTTATTATTTTGGTAAAAAAAATCCATTTCAATTTCTTATGTTTTTTTTTTGTTTTGCATCTTTTTTTTCCTTTTAACGTTCAGTTCAAATCACAATTGGCTAAAAATGGTCTCTTTTCGTTTGGCGACTCAGATTGTTGGCGAATTTCATTTCGTTTGCAACTATATTGAGCCGACGATTGGAAAAAATTCCATTTCAAGGAGTATTTGATGTCTTTCGTTCCATTTCGCATTCTTCTCATTTAATCCTGGGCTTGTGTGTGTATGTGTGTGGGTGTATATGTTTTTATTCGCGAATTTTTGTTTCTAATTTATTAGCAATTTTGTGTGCTTGATTGGCTTTCATTCTGATCTCATTCGTTGGTGTCCATGGAACAACATTGGACTCGATTGCTTTCAATGTTTTTTGCGATGATTTATTTTCATTATATTTAACTTTCGCTCCTCAGTAGGGGAAGGGACATTTTTTCTTCCCCGTTTTTACGAAATGATTTGCATGCTTCAGTTTCTGTTCGTTCGCTTAAAATCCGTTTCTTTTTTATCGGTTTCTTTCCACTTTGTAAAAATTTGGTATTTGGTAGTATTCAATATCCTATGTATACAATAATAACAGAGTTTTTTTTTTTTTGTGTGTGAGAGTTAAGAGAAAAGACCATTAGGGACACTCTGATCCCTAATGATATGTATTTGAAATTACGATGTGCCGTCTGATGCTATGGAAACAATTTCTACTTTGAATGATAGATCCATTGTCCTATTTGATTTGAATAATAAATTTTGTTTTTGTTTTTTTTTGGTGGATATCAGTTGAGTCGATGATCGACTATTGACATGCATTTAGCATTGCATAAAATCAATCAAATCATTATTATTATTTTAATATATAATAAAATTTATTCATTTCGATTTTTGTGTGCATGTGTAATGTGTAATGTTTGCAGGCAAATTATGCTTACTTTTGTTTATTAGTTTTAAAACTGACTTGAAGTACACGATTGCCCAATGCATAACCATTTAATGCACGTATCGCCATCATTGCATCTTCATAATTGGTCATTGTAACAAAACCATAACCTTTGCATTGATTTGTGGCCGAATCTTTGATTATTTTAACACTTTGTACGGCCCCAAATGGTCCAAACAATTGCCATAATGTGCTTTCCTCAGTTTCCGGTGCTAAATTGTAAATAAAAATGCTCCAACCACCGCCCGGTGCAATGCTTATACCATTTGTACTTGGTAACATAACATCGGTCAACATTTCGCCGGCCATTGGTGAAAAGCGTGCCAAACCTTTATTAACTGGATTATGCATAGCGCCGCCAATGCGACGGGCTAAATGGGGTGCCAAAAATGTTGGTACCGGTGTTTGTAATACTTTATTTGCATTTGAACCCGGTGTATTTGAGAATTTAACCGATATTGGTTCAGTACAACCTTTCGGCGTTGTACCATTAACGGCTTGTATGGCACGTTTAGCCTCATCCCTTGTATCATAACGTATAAAACCAACACCTTTGGTTTGTGTATCATTACCAGCATTTTGTAAAATGCGTGATGTTATTATTGTTCCAAATCCGGAAAAAATCATTTCCAATTCTTGTTGTGTCATTGTTTTTGGCAAACCTGATATATATAAATTGGCGCCTTTAATTGCATCCGAACTTGGACGCGCAAATGATACTTTAATTGTTTTATTTTGTAAACGTAAACCATTTAATACATTTACCGCTTGTTCAGCATCTTGTGGTTTAACATAATTAACAAAACCATATCCCAAACTTTGACCTTTTGGTGCGCCTGGATTTAATGGATCCGGAAATACAATGCTTTTATCACGTACCAATTTAACACTTTCCACTTCACCAACACTGCTGAATAATGAACGAATCTCCTCTTCGGTCATTGTTTGTGGCAAATAATTAACAATTAAATTGGTTTTATTTTCACAATCGCTGCTTCCTGATTCGGATGGTGCGCCATTGCCTTGTTGCATTTGTTGCTGTTGTTGTTGTTGCTGTTGCTGTTGTTGTTGCTGTTGTTGTTGTTGCTGTTGTTGGACATTGGCCAACATAACAGCTTGGGCCTCAAGACCGCTAGCCGTAAGTGTATTGGTCATCATTTAGATAATCGTTTGTTGTTCCCTTCTGGATTCGGAAAATTTCAATTGACGTTCGAGTTCGTTGCTATTTATTTTGAAGGGATTACACGTAACAATTAAGAAAGGAATTTTGAGATTGTATTTTATTTGGAAATGGCTTCGGACTCTTTTTGGAGGAAAAAGAATTCAAAGAAAAAAAATCATTTACAATAAAAAAAAAAGAAAAGAAAAAATAAAAACAAAAAAAAAACAAATTAAATACAAAATTTGAAAAAAAAAATAAAAACGCACCTCGGGTCACTTTCGCAGAAACAACGTTTGTCTTGTTTCACAATATACCGAAATCAAATTGAAACCAGTCAATCAATTTCGATTAACGTATGACAAATACAATTTCGTTTTGCTTCCACTACAATTCCAATATTGCAAGGAATATCCTTTTTGTCGGCAATCAAATCACTGATCAAAATTCAATTGATTTATTTTAATTTATTTCTCCACTCGGCCGAATTTTCGTGTAGCACACGACGATTGAAAATATTTTTTTCTTTTTTTTTTTAATTATTACAAACACGCAAGTGAACTGCAACGATTGTCGTTTTTCTTTTCTTCTTCTTCTACTTCTTTTTCTTCTTCTTCTTTTTCGTTCGATTCGTTATTTCTTTCTTCCTTTAATGATGATAGAACACTACGGATAGAGCGCACGCGACAGCACAACACACAAAATTATAATTTTTTTTTTTCGTTTAGGAAATTTTGACTTGTTCCGTAAATGAAAAAAAAAAAAATTCACTTTATATGCGTATATATATATCGTTGAGAGTAGACTTTTATACACACGCGAACACACACTCAACAAAAAGCGAATGAGCAAACGGGCCTCTGTAAAAACCACGATGTATTGTAGAACAGCAAGTAAGACAGAGCAAATGAAAAAGGAAAAAAAAATAATAATATTAAAATTCGAATAAAGTGTATGGTTTAAATAAATTCTTTTTTTCTTTTCTTTTTTACATTTAATCGATTCCAAACAACCGATGACAACTACCAAATGGCTCGAAATCTGCCTCTTGTTTTTCGTTTTATAAAAAACTAATTTTATTCTTTCTTTCTCATTGATTTACTTTAAGCTACTTTGGCTTGGTTTTAATTTACAATTTTTCACTTGAAATTGCGTTTTTAAATGGAATTTTCGAGTTACACTGACAATTTTTTTGACAGAAAAATCGTATTTTTATCTTCGAAATGACGATGATGATTTGTTGCTGTTGTTGTTGTTATAGTTGCTTGATTACTATAAAACTGTACTACTGCTTTGTGTGTGTTTCTAAAATATATTTTTTTCTTTTTTTTTTTGAAATTTTAATGTGAATATTTTCAATGAAGTTCTCTCCGTACAACGAAACGCGATGCGTTCGCTCGAAAGCACTTTTTACGTATGTGCGGCTATGGCTTTGGAATCAAATCAAAATGTCTTTCTTGCTCAGTAGAGAATAAATTCGTTTGCACGCATACATTGATGCAATTTGGCCCATGTGTGTGTATGTACTGTACTGTATTGTGTTTATGTGTGTATATCGAATACCGAACTGAATGGAAAAATGACAAAATATACGGTTCAATGGTTGCGTTATGTATAGAATCAAGAACACAGAGCACACAATATTGACTGACTACTAACTACTAACTACTGACTACTGGCTGAGTACCGAAAAATTCATTCATACGCATGCGTGTATATAGTGTGTATTACAATGATATTGTACTGTATTGTGTACTGTACCGAGCAGCCAAAGCAATACGCCGGCTTCATTTTGATGCGCATGTGAATTTTCTATGTATTCACTTTTTCAATTCTCAGTTCATGTACATAAATATTGTGCATGTATTGAATATAGTTATATTCATTTGTTCATATTGAATTCAAATCGACACATGCTGCATTAAGAATAATGGAGTGTTTTAATTTTATTTCTCATATTTCGTTGGTTACGATGGTACATCCACAATGCACACTATGACACACTATTCGGTTGTTGTTGTTGCTTTTCCATTGCTATTCAATTCGTGTTCGGGGTTTTTCGTTCAATTGGTTCAGTACACGCTATTCAATGACCAAATGAGAAACAGAGACAGAAAGAGAGAAAGAAAGAGAGACAGTGAGAGCGAATCCAGAACCAAGCGCTTATAAACGCTGCGAAGAAAAAAGCATTTCAAAAGTATACAGCACTAGTGAAAAGAACGGACAAAAAAAATCGATAGCAGTGCATTTCCAAAGCCAAAACTTCTCAACATCCAAACAATGAAATCCGAAGACAAAAAAGCCAAGAAGGGAAAAAACACGGAATTTCATGAATGCATATGATGTAATCGAATGAACGATAAATGATGAATACTATTGTATGATATTAAAACGCACCATATGCGTTTATTATTATTATTACATTTAAAACGCAATGTGGACAGTTTTTTTTTTCTTCATTCAGTTCTTTAAAGGGCAAAACTCAACTAAAAGTATTCTTTTTGAAGGGACATTTCGATGTCTAATGCATTTTACATTTGAAAGTTATCTTTTATATGAATTCTATTATTATTTGAGAACCCGTTTAGGACATTGAACTCATTGTAAGGCATTCTTTTTTCCCCATTTGTTTATCATCAAATAGAGAAAAGAGAGAAAATACAAATAGTCAAAAAATGAAGATGATCGGCTGTAACGAGGGCAGCATTAGGGTGGTTGAACTAAAACAAAATTAAATAGCATCTCTGAACGGTTTAGCATCAAAATAGAAATGTATTGCATTTTCGGATGATACACAAAATACAAAACATACAAATTCACCATAAAAACCACCCTACCTTCAAACTATACATGAGAGAAATGGTACTCTTGTTAGCAACGCGCAGATTTTATTGACATGAAAAATTTTCCAAATGGGAATTCATTAAATTTGCTACGAATCGCGGTCGTTCCATTCCATTCCATTTCTTTTTTTTTAGTTTTTGTTTCATTTCAAAAACTGTTTCGCAAATAAATGAAATATTAATAATAGACGACATTTTAGCGATACAGTTCTGTGTGTATAGATTAGAATGTTTCCTTTTGGCAAATTATCGATTTTCTATCGAAATGTTAAATGAATTGGTAGCGCCGGCACAAATATAGCATTAACAATTGAGCCGGTTCATATTGTATATATTCGGCAAACGGTTTTTATACATTGTCTACGAATGCTTAAAATATACCGTGAAAAATTGATTTTATTGCGACATAAATCATCGGCGAAAATAACGTCATGCGATACCGTTACATTTACCACCGAATTGAATTGGAATTTTTTTTGTTATATTATTTGTATTGATGGATGTTTAAGGGATAATAATGAAAAAGAATACGCATTTAAATGTTAAAAGAAAATAATGTGTATCGCATTGGCTTTTCGTATTAATCCTGGCGCTTTATTATATCGATTTTTGGATGTTTAATGTTCTTTATTCGCCTTGTGTTTTGTGTCTTTTGCCCAGCCTGTGCGTTATACCCTGTGACTTCTATCTCTCTCCCTCTCTCTCTCTCTCTTTTTCCCGTTCTATGATTCCATATTTGAGCTGTGGCAATAGAAGATTATATAATAAATAAATTTCTCATTGGATTGAAACATGTGCAGACAGATATACAAAATGTTCTAATGAATAGGAGCCGATGTTGAATGCTAAATTGAATAGAATCGAAAATACCTTACAACTGTTACTAAGCATGATCTGGTCTGTGATTTAATCTCTGAAAAAAAAAACCACTGAAAATGTTGAAAAAGCATTATAGATTGAATGTATTCGTTAGCACTAAATGGCTTATAAATGGAGAATCTCATCTCATTGAATTTTGAATTCAAAATGGTTTTTGCCATGTGAATGTGCCAAATACGGAGCTAAGGATACATTGTATGTTATGCGCATATTCATTGTGGAAATATTTTGGAGATTCTGCAGCAAATGGACATTCGTTTGAATGAAAGAAATTGAACCAAAAAAAAAGAAAAAAACACCGACAACGCAAAATAAACGAAGAGACCAAGATGATGATGAGAGGCAAAAGAATAGCCAAAAGTACAGAGAATGTGATGCGGCAAATAGAATCAGCATCATAAAATGAGATGAAATGGCGAACCCGGTCTCTATATTCTCACATCACATATAACTACATACAATAATGTACCGTTCGTTCGTTGTGCATACTTTATTCGGAGGGTGAATTTTATTATTGATTTTTGTTTTTGTGCGCATCGCATCAACAATTCTATTCGCATATAAATACGTGAAAATTTGCTCTCGATGTTTCTGCAGTTCGATATTTTGGATGGTGATTTTACTTCTTTTTCTTCATTCTTCTTCTTCTTATTTAGTTCAATCTCATTCTGATTTAATTTTCATATATTTATACTTCATACACAAACAAACGAACCAAATACACGCAAACAAAAACCCATACACTCGTTCAAAGAGTGTTAAATTGAGCCGGTGTGTGGTGTGTCTGCACAATAAAATTTTCCGAAAGAAAAAAAAAGAAGAAAAAATTTCATATTTGATTCCAACACAAATACAAAATGCGAACAATGGAAAAATCGGCAAACACACCCTATTTTCATCATTTTTATGTGTTATGTTATCGTGCAATCAGAATATTAGCCATTTAAGCCCAACGCTTGATGTGATATGGGTAAAATTATTATCGTTCAGTTTTGTGATGCGTTACACTTTCAAATGGCTTTAGATTTATTCAGTTATAACAAGAATGAATGGAAAACATAAAATATTGTGAAATTAAATAGATGCGCTGCTATGGTAACACAATCACATATCGCTTGTACTCTTTGTCTGTATATTGAACACTATATATTCTGACACCTATATATACCAATGGAGCAGTCAAACTATAGAAAAAGTTGAATATTGAACAACTATTGTTGTTAATGTTATGCTACTATAGGTTCGGAGGTCGGATCTAGGCTAGAGAGTTGCATTCACACCGATGCACACACACACACACATACACATACGAATGCCAACGGATTTTGTACAACAGTAGAACAGAAACAACATTTGAACCAATACATACATTTGAACGCAGAGGTCAATGAATCCCGACAATGCAGACAAAATATATTGAAATCGTTCGACAAATGCATTTTTCTATGCTAGACACAAACTCGAAACGAGGGTAGTTTATAGTTTACAATTCAAAGTCGAATGGGAATTCAGAAAAAAAAAATTAGTTGGCATTATTTATTTGTTCACATTTAACAATGGAAATAGAAAACACGAATATCATTTTCAACGGAAATATTCGAATCGGCACAGTGCATTCTATTTCGTTATTATGAAATGAAATGCAGTTGGACGATTGACGGAACGACGGGCGATTTTTATTTGTTATTAACCCTATTTGAATGCAGATTTTTGTTGCATTTTTCTCCCCCTCGAATTTTGTGTGATTTTTTCCATTTCAACAAACGTTTTTTTTTCTCTTCTCAATCTCATTTTGTTTTGTGTCCTTCTTTCATTCGGGCGTTTGGTCACGGCATACAAATTCATATGGCGATTGGTGGTGACAGACAACAAAATTAATTCAATTCTATATTTCAATCAAAAGAGAAAGAAACCAAAACGAATCGAATATGAAATCTTAGAAATATGTAGTTAACTTCAAACCAGTGATGAAGTTCAATAAGGTTGAAAAACGTAATGTCAAGTCCATCGATAAGTCCTTGTTTGTGATGGAGAGACAAAACGATTGAAAACAAATGCATTCCATGCAATAATGGATTTGAAATGCTGAAATCGGATTTTGGCTTTTAACAAATTGTCCTTTTTGTAACCTTGCCATTATATTTTGTGTCGGCAGGGCGAGCGATTGAGAAAGAGAGAGAGATAGAAAAAATCCGGTGAAAAAGTCGATACAAAATTTACATGAAAATGAAACATTCGCGTTTGCATGTCAAAATTTGTTTTCACCAAATCAAACTAAAGCAATGCTACCCGAACAATGGAACCGAATCATTTCCATTCGGAGGGTTATTATATTTCATTCGAATGCGAACCATTTTTATATTGTATTTTGTATTATGAACATTGAACATAGGACATAGTACGGTTTGAATGTAATCTTGACGTTTATTGAAACTTCATACCCGCGTTCATTTGACTATACATATACATACACAAATACAGTAAAAGGAACTGCTGAAACCTGAAAAAAGGACCAACAACGATGTTCAATAAAATGAATACACAGTAAATATATTTCAATTCAAAGCATGAACCTGTGTACTGTGTACACCATTCAATTGCAACGGTGTTACGAGAAAAAGGAAAAAAAAACAAGGCAAACAGTAGATAGAAAGAGCGATGTGTACGTGCCATGGTTACATAATGATATCATCGGCCAAACTTGAATTTGAAACAATGCATCTTTCGTGTGGCCGAAAACATTGAACAATTTTAGTTTGTACAGCTCAGAATTTAAGCTGACTTTTTCGACAAACGTTTGCACTTACCACAATTTTATCATAGACAATATAAGCTATGCCGGCTTGTTCGCCTTGTGCTATGCTCAAAACCCGTTTCGATGCAACCAAATGCAATTTTAAAACGAGAAAGTTCACCCTATTACCGAAAATTGATCCTCAACACTTTTTTAAATCTAATTTGCATAATGGATTTTTAGTGTTGAAACGTCATTTAAAATAGCTGTAACTAAACAGCGAATAGTGAGCTGTGAGCAATGGATTTGATGCATCATGTCAGCCGGAACAAAAATGATGTGAAATTTCGAATTTATCATTCGAATTTATGATGAGTTTTTTTTGTATCGGTCTTAATGTATTATTTTTCTATTGCCAACACTGCACACAAACAAAATCATTATCAAAGCCCTTGCCATTTGGAACATTCTCTCTTCTATTTGTTGGATTTCGTTTCAAAAGGATATCGATTGAACGGTCGTTGGTTTTGATAATATTTTTCCTATTTCAAGTTTTTACAGGTAAAACTGAAAAGTATAATTTATGGCTAGGAGAAATTGCGTTTGTGAATAATTATAATTATTATAATTTGCTTATTCGAGTTGAAAAATGGAAACTAGAAACCATATGAGCCATGAGCCATGAGCCATAACACAAATTCGTCAACATTTCGTCCTTTGCATTCATTTTATTATTTATGAATAATTATTATAAGGGAATTCGTTTTTCTTTTCCTCTTTATTTCCATACACTAGTAATAATAATTGAGATCCATATGTGCGATGGAGTGGTCATTGGCTGACTGAACCACCATTTGTTAGATAGTTTATTTTCGTGCATTCAATTCAAATGTTCAGCTGTTTTATTCCATACTGTGTTGTTTTGTGTATCGAATCGATAGGATCATTTCTTGCCACCAGTTAATTTATTCCTTGAGGGTGCCACTGACATTGCGTTCCTATTTTGGAACAAAAAAAAAAATTTCTCTATCTTTGTCAAAAACATATACAAACAGCAAATCATTCATTTTCTTTAACCATCGAACACGTGTCCTAAAAAGGGACCCAATTTTCAATTTCATATTGCTCTCAATTCATTTTTTTTTTTTTTCATTCAGGATACTGCATGTATGCTGAATGCACTAACAAGTTTAAAAGTGCAAATGTTTTCCATTCATTGTCGGCTTTCGGCTCTTGGCTCGAGTAGTTTGCATTTTATTATTAAACAATGAACAAGGAATGTGTACGTACCGTAGTCAGTGTTCGTTTACAATGTTTATTGTCGCGAAACAGTAAAAACTCATTTACTCAATGTGAGAAGAAAAAAGAGAAGGGTACCAAAGGACCGGAAATTCTACAAACGAACTACTTTTATATGTTTTCACATTGATAATTTTGAGATAGAATTTCAGGCAGGAGCAACTCACTGATAAACAGGCTGTATCGTAGTAAAACCTTAACGACAACAATTCAGCTGCTGTTGCCTTTGAGAATTTTCAAATAATGCAGCAAGACACAGGGTACGACCGAATCAGATTGTTGTGAGCACGTACCAAAAAAAAAAAAAATTAAATTACACGCTCAACAGTTCCATTTATTCGGAGCAAAAATAAAGGAAAAATCCTTAAATGAACGCAAACATGCATACATAAGCTGTTGTTTTATTCAAACGATTTACAAATACACTTTTCTTGTTTGTTCATATCCATATTCGACATATTAATTATTATTTTTATCGCAAACTCAATGTAATTAGATTCTTATGCTTAGTGTGGTTCATGTTCGATTGCATAACAATTAGAATGAGTGTTGCAGCTGTGCACTGCTGAATATTTCCCCTTTATTGTTATTTCCGTTTGCTAATTTGAGCCAAAAATGTTTTATCAAATTTTCAGCTGTTTTTTTTTGCCTATTCGTTCGCCTTCCATTGCAAAGTTTTGTTGCATAGCAATTAAGTTGAATATCAGTAACAATGGATTTTTCTCTTTTCTCAACAGATTATCATTACGGAATCTTGCTTATATTGGTTTGCGTTCGGTGGATCCAATGGAACGTCTCATTGCCGACAAATTTAACGTTAAAATGTTTGGAATGCGAGTAAGTTCATTTCGTTGCTACAAAAATTTTCACGAGAGAAATTTTTTTTTGGTCGATGAGCTTAGGGCTCAAAATGCCATAGTTTCCCTGAATTATTCATAAATAATCGTATAGGAATTGTCAAGTGACTTCAAAACCATAAATGCACAACGTATTCAATATACGGGTCCTTTGTGCTTTTGTTTAACAAGTGACACATCCAACTAAAAGGATATATATTGTTTTGTTTATTTTTTCCATATTCGTATTTTTATTTATAATTTTTTTTCGAAAAAAAAAAACACTCACCAGGAAGTCGATCGATATGGCATAAACAAATGCATTGAAATGGCATTGGATCACATTGATCGGGGAAATGATCGTGACTATCATATTAGTTTTGATATTGATGCATTGGATCGAAATGAAGCGCCCAGCACTGGATATGCCCGTAAGTTTTCCATTCTTCATTCTCAATATTTTAATCGGATTGATGGACAAATGTGAGTTTTTGAATGTCTCTTTTTTTTGTATTGTTTTAGTTCCCGGTGGATTATCGCTGCGTGAAGGTATCACAATAATTGAAGAAGTATTTAATAGCGGCCGTTTGCGGGGTTTGGATATTGTTGAAATTTGTCCAAATATCGGTACGGAGCATGACGTAAAAAGAACAATCGATTCGGCTATACAATTGGTGAAAGCAGCTTGTGGCAGCAAACGAAGTGGCAATTTACCTTTGAACAGCCATCATATACCGAATAAAAATGATGTTTAATGTGTTCAATATTTCAATGATTAGAATGTTTTGATATGCAAAATGATTAAAGAAGAACCCTTATTAAATGACACCATTTTTTTCTGCTTTTGAAAGGAGTTTTGTTTTGCTGTTTTTTTTTTGCCATTTATAATGAAAGTTATGCTCATATGCGGCGCCGCATAGGGGTTTCAACAATATATCGCATCTTTTTATCTTTCAATTCTCAACTCACCAACAAAAATTACATAAAAATCACGTTCTCGATTTAGATTCATTTGCCCTCAGCGGAACGAAATGAGAGGACTGTGTTTGGTTTGTAACGTTGATTGTGTGTGCCTCCCACTTTCAAAATTATTATTTCAAATCTATAGTTGAAAACTATTATGCAAAATGGATTATTCAATTTTTCGTGGAAATCGTGCCATTCGGAGCGATACTTTGTGCAAATAGCAAATATATTGCATTTATATTGCAATATCGCAGCTTCGAATCATGGCAACGATAACAAATAAAAAACGAATGGCAAACATACACACACGAATCACCCAATATAACAACGAAAGGAAAGAAAAAAATGAAATCAAAAGTGCAATAGCCTTTGAGCTACCAAAATGAGGGGTGAAATGATGCACAGCAAACATAAGCAAAATCATCTCTCTCTCTTCTTTTTTCGCTCTATCCATTTCCGAAATAGAGTTTTTCTTTTTTCCTTAATCGCTTTGTTTCGTTTTGATTCCACCCCAGATGCACAACTATTATTATTCTAGTTGAATCCTCCGACTTCATTTTGCTTGACAGTGCACGGTGTCTTCTGCAGTTCATTTCTCTTTCGTTCCATTTTTTCACCAGTTTTTTTTTTTGCCGCCATTGTTCAACTTTCTTCATTTTTTGTTGTTATGCTCTGTTTTCATTTCATGATAAAATGCTCTATTTTATTGTACTCAACGTACACAAAGATGCTTCGAGTCACAATCAGAAATAAGGCTTTCAAACTGATGACATATTTAATGGAATGGATTTCCATTTTCATTCTTTATATATTCCAACCAACTTAGTAATTCGTTGTTTAATAGTGATTTATAACTGTACTATGTCCTTTCTAAGGATTCCGAATAATAATTCAATCAATTTTGTATTCTCATGAGATGAGGATTAGAAACGTATGCGAATCAGCAACTTGTGGTGCCATCTACTGCTCGTGGTCGGCCCATTGACGAAAATGCCAAGCGGAATTTTAGTGAAACATCAAAATCAAATACTCTTTCGTTTCGAATGTATATTTATTACTAGGGAAAAATTTCAAAATAAACTTCTTAAACCAACTTAAAGTTTATTTACACGATTTGATGTTTGTTATGCTGGTTTATATGGTTAATGGTTAATTTAAAAATGATTTCAATAGAATTTAGGCTCCATTTTCTTCATTTTGTTGCAATAATCCTGTAATTCGATCGACTTTATCCAAATTCGATTCCCAATTTTTCAGCTCATCATCATTCTTTTTGATCAATGAACGCAAATAAGCGGCTTCCTCAACTTTATCCATCACCGTCTGAAGTAATTCATAATTTTTTTCAGACAATTTGACCAATGCATTTTTATCAACGAATTTTGGTTCCGGTATTCTTTTACCGTCAAATATCCCATTTTTCATTGCAATAGCTCGACCATGGAAAAAACTGCTCAATTTATCGGCATACATGTCGGGACCTTCTTGTCGAAAAGTTATTACATCTCTCATCAATTTTTCGATATTTTGTTTTGTCTGTCTTGTGTCAGCCATCGTCAATTGTCTGTAATTTGTATAATGCAAAGAGCTTCTGAAATGATTAATTTAGCTGCGTATATTGAAAAAAAAAATTGGCCAATTTTAATACCTCAAAGACAAATACGATCCTTTTTCCACCTTTTTATTTGATATTCAAATATTTTTGAATCTTTAACAACACTTGATTTTCATCGAAAACCAAGAAATTCTATCAATTTAGGACCAAAGACAACACAGTGTTTACTCGAACAACGCTTGAATGACAGTTGATATTAATTCAAAATGTTAAAACGTCAAACTGATGACAGCACAGGGTTGTCCATGAATTCATGATACATTCAATTTACCGGCAATGTTTGGATTCAGTCGCATTCAGAATTTTAGATTTCACAATATGAATTAGTTTTTTTCCAAATTCACCGGACAACGTGGTTAGGTGAGATAGCAATTCAGGTTTACTCACCGAGAGAATTTTAATTGAGGCCATCAAGACACAGAAGTAAATTCGTCAATTCGTTGTTTTCAATGTTTTTTCTTTTTATGTTTCTGAATGCGGATCTTTGATTCTATTTACAGTCTGTTCAAGAACTTTTCCTATGCATTGAGCGGTAATTTATTCCGTCAATTGATTGGTTATGAATCGAGCAAACACAATGGATATTTCCTAACTTAATTCGAAATTGTTTTGAATGGACGCCGCCCTCAGCCAATCAATTACGGGTTCGTTGTTAATTCAGAACCACTAAAACGGCTTCAAAATATTTGATTCCAAAACGTGGCTCGCTTTGAGTCGATATTATTTTAATCCGACTAATGGAGTTGATTTGAATTAGAAATCGAGCTGTTCTCAAATCATAACATTTCTCAAAACAAAACAGAAGAATTAAAAAATTTAAATGATATTCGATACATGCCACCCGAATTTCGAGACAAAATCGAATCGAGTGACGTTTGCGCGTATATGAAGCCTGTTAGTCATTCAATTCTATGTTGTTAGTATTTGGTTTTGTTGTAATGACAGAATGCGATGAAAAAATCTTTCAAAATCTTCCTAAACTTCAGACTCCCGTTTGTTTTTTATACTTATCTCATAAAGAGCATCACTAATTCGAAATTCCAGTATGATTACAATTAATTTGAAACTATTTGGCCTATTTCACTCTTCCAAAACGAAATGTATTGCAGAAAATCAATAAATTTGCGAAATACACGTGTCTCGTATAATATATATTCGATATGATTTGACATTCACAATGCAAAATGCAACCAATGTCAAATAACGTATAAAAAGAACGCATACATTTCATTACCATTAGTCGTTATCGTTTTCGGATTCGGAATGAATGCGTAGTACGTGTGAAATATCAGACGTTGATCAGCATTTGATATGCGCGCGTGTGCATTTTTGTCTGCATTTATCTCGATAGATTGGTTATAAGCGCATCAAATCGACATTGAATGTGTGATAAAAATAGTAACGCAAACGAACAACATTGAATTGAAATAAAATTAAAAGAACAACAAAAACATTAAAATGTTTTCCAACGAATTGAATGAAGACATAAATCCATCGAATGGGTAAACATTTAAAAAAATATAAATAATATTTTGCAATGCGTGCATTAAAGTAAATAATCCATATTTTTTTTTTTCGCTCGCTGTCAGACGATTGAAAATGTATGAACTCAATTGTGCACCACAAGACGAGAATGATCTTGATATGCATCGATATTTTGGCATAAACCCAAATCAAATTCGGACCGATGCAAATCTGTATGTTGAAATGTACAGAAAAATGCTTTTTTGTGAAGAACATGAATCAAAGCCGATGGATCAATCAGTGGAAAAATTTGTTTTTTTCGAACGTCATTCACCTAATATGAAACATCGATATCACATATCGAGAAAGGTAACCATTTAAATATAGATACAAATCAATGACCAGCCATCAATTCAATGTATCCAAATTGCAGGTCGACACCAAAGATATTCGGGATGGTTTTAATGATGGTTCGTTCAGCGTTTTTAGTGTGTGTCGCGTGGGCACAGAGCATAAATATTTCGGACGAATATTGGAATGCAATTTAAGCTATGTTATTGTTGATATAAAATGTACGGATATTCAAGAAGATATTCCATATACCATTGATTTCAATCACGGCCGATTGCCATTTTTGATGCAACACGAAGCATTAAATTATGTTCAACAACACAATTTGTTTGATCTATTGATCAAAAATCCTCGTTATCAAATTACATATGAATATTGTGGGAAAAATCAATGCATCGATGAAGCCCATCGAATAACCACTGAGTACGTTTGCTGTGTGAGCTTTTTATTATTTATTGGTCATAAGAAACATCCAGAAAAAAAAAAACTTCGTCGAATTTCATCATTTTCTAGGACTGAACTGTCAAAAAATTTAAATTTTGAACAACGTGAAGCAGTCGCCAACATTGTATGCGCAAAAAATTTTCCATTGCCATACCTTTTGTATGGTCCGCCAGGCACAGGAAAAACACAAACACTGGTTGCTGCAATTGAACAAATCGTTATCTCAACTCAAGGTCATGTTTTGGTGTGTGCCAATTCGAATGCAGCCTGCGATGAAATCACTGAACGTTTGATGCAAGTTCTAAACAAAACACAACTGTTGCGATTTTTCCCAAAATCATATAGCTTGAAAAAGATCAAGCCAAATATGCACAGAGTGTCGAATATTTTCGGTGAAGAAATCAGAGTACCGGAGCTCAGTTTTTTCTATAGCTATCGCGTGATTGTTTGTACATTATGTACGGCCGGTTGTTTTACCCGGGCACGAGCCGATTCGGTAGTATTTAATCCGGCTCATTTTTCACATGTTATCATTGATGAAAGTGCCAGCACCCATGAAACGATGACATTGGTTGCGATTGCCGGTAAATTATTCATTTTTATTTCAGTCAGTCAGACGCTCAGTCCGAGAACAATTCCAATTTTATGTTTAAGGTTTATGTACATCGCCAAATATGATTCACAGTAGCATTGTGTTGGCTGGCGATCCAAAACAACTGAGACCGGTCACTAAATCAAAAACTATTTCAAAAATGGGTTTTGATATATCATTGATGGAATATTTATTCGATAAACCAATGTATCAACGGGATAAACGAGTCGGAAGATTCGATTCGAAATTTATAACAATGCTGATTCAAAATTATCGCTCACATCCGGCAATATTGTTTGTGCCAAATAAGCTTTTTTATGGGAATTCATTGCGAGCACGAGCACCTTATGGTATTTATAATCCCTTTTAATCGTAAAAATAGAATAATTAAAATATTTTCCTAATTCATTACAGAAACCACGAGCTGGTTCATTGGATCCGATTTGTTGCCTTCAAAAAGATTTCCAATCATTTTTCGTTCAGTTCAGGGAAATTGTAAACGCAGCCATAACAGTGAAAGGTAATATTGTATTTGTGAAAATGAAGCATATTTTTATTGATTAACAATTGACGATTGCTTTTTTGCTTTTGAAGCGTTTTCAATGGCCAAGAGGTAGACATTGTTATCGATTACATTGGTAAATTGTTGCAAATGAAGTGTAACAGCAAAACTGGATTTGTACAGCAAACGGATATCGGTGTTGTGACACCTTATAAATCACAATGTCAACAACTAATTCAACGTTGCCAGGCACATGGCTGCATAAATATCACGGTCGGTACGGCCGAAGTGTTCCAAGGGCAGGAAAAACCCATCATGATCGTATCAATGGTTCGTGGAGGTGGTCAGGGTTTGGGTTTTGTCAGCGATCCACAGGTTCATTAATAATAAGACAAAGAAATAGACTTGAGAATCCGATGGCTCATTGAACATTTCATTTTTCAGCGATTGAATGTCATTATAACACGGGCCAAGTGCTTGTTGATCATTGTTGGCGATTCGCAGGCATTAAGCAGAGATTCCAATTGGGCTGAATTGATACAATATTGTGAAAAAAATAATGCGCTTATTCAAGGAGATCTTCGTACACGATTGTCACGAAATGTGTAAACACTTGCTGAATCGAAAAAAATGTTCATAACATTTGATTAAATCAAATGCGATTGCTTCATAATTAGCAATCTATCTGACTTCAATAGTCCATTACAAAAGTTCGTTATTATAATTTAAAATACAAAATGGTTTTTTCATTTTGCTTAATATTTTTGAGCCAGAGATGCACTTTGATTTTGTATACGTTTTTACAATTACAAATAAAATAATAACAAAACAAAGTCAAATGATCCGATAAAAGCTGCATTTTAATTCAATCATTTCAATCATCACTAGAGAAGATGATGAGCACAATAAGGAATTCGTTCCAACTCTTCTCATACACGAATCCTGTCTCTCTCTCTCTCTCTCTGTCTTCCTTTTCAACACAAAAACTGTTAAAGTGTTCAACAATCAAAGCAATGCGCTACTGGCATCGATTCTACTTGCTTAATGACTTACATTGACAGCTATAGAAATAGCGCGACTGTTGCAGAGATCGGACGTTTTGTTTAGAGCGAACAATTTTCGTCATTTCTCAATTGGCTGAAAATGTGTCACACCGAAAAGAGTAAATCTTCGGAATCTACGGAAGAAAAAGAGAATGAAATTAAATCGGCAAACGCTTGTCGAAAGGCTCCTGGAGGGTGAGTTTAAATATTGGAAAATGTCGAACGATAATTTGTTGTCAGCGAAAAGTTTTTTGGTTTTTCCATTAATTATATTTTCCTTTCGATTTTTGTGTGTGTGTGTGTGTGTGACTTTTCAGTGAGCTGTTAATGGTTGGTTTCGATCATGTGAGCCGAAAAACAGTCAGAATGAGATTCAATGATTCTGTCAAAGAGCATATGAATGAAATTCGAACAAATGTTGAACATTACATGGATTTCAATCGAGCGATGCTACAATTCGAAGAAGAAGAGGAACAAAAGTCTATGTACCAATACATGCAAGTGGTCAAAGTGGAAAAATTCGAAGAATTGCCAGACGATCTCGAGAGTAAATTCAAGTATCGCATTAAAATCACAGTAAATTCCATGGATAAATAATTAATTTGCTGAAATTGTGTGCAATAACTTATCCGATCGATTTTTTGAATTTTGTAGAAAAAGGTGCATGAAATTGGTGCGGCCATCAAGGATGGATCTATATGGTCATTCACATTGCGTTCGTTGTTTATGAAATGTTTTTATTCGGGAAAAATAGTCGGTTTTGAAAATGGATCGATTGTCGCTTATATCTTCAGTCCACTCAAACACTTTGAACTCGAAGGCAATTTCGAATTAAAGTTTTTACAGAATCGTTTGCCATTTTTGATGCAATACAATGCATTGAATTACATCAAATCACATCAAATTTTTGACATTTTGATCCACAATAACAAATACAATGAAATAATCAAAAATCACAAATCAAAATTCCAACAACTAAGAGAAAAACAATCATGTGAAAGGTGGATAGCTTTATTCAATGCCTGAACACAATCACCGACTCATTAAATATAAATTAAATGATTGTTTTTAATTTCCAGCAATGGTTCGGGATTGAATTTCGAACAAAAACAAGCCGTTGAATACATTGTGAAGGCGGAAAATTTCCCATTGCCATACCTTCTTTATGGTCCGCCTGGTACCGGAAAAACTCATACATTGATTGCGGCTATCGAAAAAATTGTCAACACAACGACCGGCAATGTATTGGTATGCGCAAACTCGAATGCTGTTTGTGATGAAATCACTGAACGATTAATTGGTATTTTGGAACCAAATCAAATGTATCGCTTGTATTCACAATCATATAAACCGACCAAAGTGAAATCAACCATTGAAGCGGTGTCCAATTGTTATGGTGATGAGATTATTTTGCCTCCATTGGATTTTTTGTACGGTTTTCGGGTGATAATTTGTACATTGTGTACAGCTGGATGCTTGACCAGAGCCCGAAGAGATGCGAAAATCTTTCAAGAAGCTCATTTTTCACATGTTATAATCGATGAATGTGCCAGTACACATGAACCGATGTCTCTAGTTGCAATTGCCGGTATGAATGCTGTGCTGTTTGACTTTTGATTTTTGGATATGTTTAAAAATGTATAAGAATTTGACGATTTTAGGTTTGTGCACATCATTTGGAAAAATTCATAGCAGCATTGTGCTATCGGGTGATCCAAAACAACTTGATGCTGTCACAAAATCACGTATTGCCACCGAAATGAACTTCCAAACATCTTTTATGGAACAATTATTGATGAAACCATTGTACAAACGTCATCCAAAAACAAGGAATTTCAATCAGACATATATAACGATGTTGATAAAAAACTATCGTTCACATCCACGAATTCTTCATGTGTCAAATAAACAATTTTATGATTTGAAACTTAAAGCGTTTGCTTCGGACGGTAAGCTTGAATTGTATTCTTTGCGATTCGAAACAAATAAATGAATAATTATGGTTTTATGTTCAACAGAGGTCACCAATTGGTTTATCGATTCAAAAATATTACCAACTAAGAATTTTCCGCTCATATTTCGCTCTGTGCAAGGTATTTGCCAACGAGATGACACTAATGGAAGGTGAGAAATGTTTTAAACTCAATTTCATCTTGTGTAAAATTGTTTTTTATTTTATTAATTTTTTCCCGCAACCCGCAAAAAGCTGGTTGAACAAAGATGAAGCCTTGATTGTGATGGATTACATTCAAATACTATTGAACGATGGTAATGCCAAGAGATCCATAAAAGAAACGGACATTGGAGTTGTGACTCCATACAGATCACAATGTCAACACATAATTGATTGTTGCCAAGCAGCCGGTCTTTCGGAAATAACCATAGGCACCGCTGAATTGTTTCAAGGAAAAGAAAAACCAATTATCATTGTATCAACAGTACGCAGCGGTTATGGATTGGGTTTTGTTAGTGATCCAAAGGTTCGTCGGTGTGCTTGAAACGTGTTTTTCTTTTTTTTCTTCAATTCACACGAGATTAATTAAAATTTCAAACAATTTAATTTTTTTCAGCGACTGAATGTGATGATTACCCGAGCCAAGTGTCTTTTGATCATTGTCGGTAGTCCACAGGATTTGTGCACAAATGAAAATTGGTCCGAGATGATTAAATATTGCGTTCAAAATGGTGCTCTCATTCAAGGCGATCAAGAGTTTACGATGGTCTAAAAAGAAAAGCAACAAATAATGAAATTGAAACAGATGAATGATAATTCGCTGATTGCATTTTGCACTTGAAAAAAAAAAAAAAAAAATTGATCTACAATTTGACATTTTAAAATGTCTACGTTTAAAATAAATGAAAATTTGGAAATGAATAGTAGGATTTGTCTCTTATTTTATTGATGATTCAACGTAAGGAAGAAAAAAAAACCCTCCAAATTAAATTTTTAAAATGAAAAAAAGAAAAACATTTTTATTTCAACCAACAATCAGTAATAAAATTGACACTTGGTCTACAATATATGTATATTAAAAAGAAGCTGCACCATCTGAAGTGTGATCATAAATTCCCATTTGATAAAAATTGATCGTCAATTTTGAATTTTATTCATTTCCATTAACATTTTCCAGTTAAATGCTTTTGAATGGCCGTGGGAATGCTATCTTTTGTTTTGGATTCATTGTAATGACCCAATAATTCTGGGCACGCAAGATTCCCCTCTTGAATTTCTTTGGCCTTCTTGAGGATGTCATAGTTAATGTGATCCGTCACAATGGAATCTTTCCTGAAATCGAAACATAATAATTAAAGACCGCAAAGCTTCGTTTAGAACTGTCATCAATATATCGATGATTGCGAGAAAAAAAAACTCAATTGCTGGTCTTGGTGTTGTTGACTTACTTGTATTCCGGATGATTGATAACTTCTTGTCGAATCCATGAGGCTGTAGTAAGTAAATGACCAGCCGCACGACGTTGCATCAAACGTAAATATTGTTGAATAGTGCAATGTGTGTCTGCATCAACATCCATTGAAGAGAGGTAACTATTGATTAACGGCACTAAACCGGGAAATGTTGAACCATTTCCGTTGATTATTTGATCGATGGTCATCAATTCATAGTCATCAGTGGCACCCTCATCACCATTCAATGTGTTTTCTGCGTCATCATTGCTGGCATTACTAGCATTGTTGGCTTTACCGGAAATATTTTTTCGGAACCAAAACTTTTGGTCACGATAGGCATTTTGTTTTTGTGCCGTTTGCATATTTTCATCCACTTTGCTGATCGGAATCAAAAAATTCAAACCATACGAAAGTATAACACGTGTCAAAAGAACGACAAAACAAACAATGGCCGCATTTTCAAAATCGGTTAATTGAGCCTCGCATGGCCGAAACTCAACTCGCCAACCGATTTTCGAATTTGGAGGTGGTGGCTTAAAGCGCATCGTTTGCCAATTGGTCGATTGAATGTTTTCAAAGTGATCCGTATCTTCTGCATCATTTTGATGGACTTTTTCACTGAACAATGAGACCGAATCACGAATAAACAAATGAGCAACATGTTGAGCAAGCAAATGATCAATATCACCGTCTCTGAGTCGTTGATAGATTTTTTCGTCATAAACCAAAGGCACATCATTGTATCTACGAAATCAAAATGATTAATCCATTTAGGAATAATTTCACATGAAATTTAGCGAGAAAAAAAAAATCGGATGAAAAATTACTTTTCTCCCTCTGGTGACAAATACAAATCAATTGAATCATATCTGGATTTTTGGATTCGAAATTGATTTTCCTTGAGTGGAACTTCACCACGTTCTTCAGCCGTTCGACAATCAACGGAACCACTGATCACATTCCATCGACAATCTGAATCAACTAAATAACCACGGAATACTGGTGAGGCAGCGGTTAATGCCAACATAATCGGACAAAGTGGTGTCAATTGATCGTATAATATGCGAGCCTCAGTGATGTTACAAGCCTTCAAACACAAGAAAAGTTCCAAAAATTCTAACTGATGACAAAATCATATTCCCAAAATAATTAAAAATATGTACCTGAAATGTTAATTGCAAGCAACAGCAGCCCATTCCGAAGCCCATTGCATCCATATGAACTGCATCCGGTTTATTGGCAGGACTTCCTTCGACTGGAATCACTGTATTTTCATCTTTAAATACAGTCAAGAGAATATTAACTTTTTCACCGCGTCGCTGACGAATATTTCGTGTTAACGTTTTGAATCGTGGATGCGCTGGATAAATGGCTTCATCTGGAAAATATAATGATCGAGCAGCTCCGTCTTCATTATCTGGCTGCGGTTTATAGATTGGCCAAGTGAAATTTGGTGTTCCCAAACGTGGAAAATTCGTGATTGACATCACAGCCTCATCTGGATGCAAAAGTTCAGAAACTTCTTGACGACGATATCGCATATTTGCTTCAACAACATTAAAATGTGCCAATAATCCTCCATATGGTTGACCCGGTGTCCCTTCAATCATATAAGCTCCATACTCGGGACGCCACAATGATTTCACACCTGCGAATCAAATAAAATAATTTAATTTTTGAAATTTTTCACCCCTGTATGAATGTTATGCACTACTAACCATCCGGATCATTTGCTTCTTTTTTATTCAGAATCGCCAGTAATTCGGCTGCTCTCAATGACACACGAGCCACTTTATTTTCATCGTCAAATTTCACCAAAATATATTCAACCTACAAATAAATGTCAACCGATTCGGAAAAAATTCTTGTTAATTTTGGTTATCACATTCACACACAAAATAAAATTATGGTAACAAAATCTGTTGTAATCATGTGATAAATGTCAACATTTTACCTCATCGCCCCACTTTAATATATCACCATGTCTATCTTTCAAACGACGATACAAATTAATGAATTGTTCAATACCATGGTCACGAACATGTTTTGCTAATTTTTTTGTTTCCTCCCATGACAAAGGGCTTCCCTCGGTTAATAGACCCATTTCGTGATTTAGATTCAATTAAAAACCGTTTTGAATATGTCTGTTAATGAATTTGTAGAAAGAACGAGAACATGATTTTATTTTTGAAAATTGCTATTAAAGTGTTGCTATTAAACATTGTTTGTGCTTCTTCTTTTTTTTCAGTAGCAGCAAATTGGTATTTGGTTCAAGCTTATCAAATCTAATCAGGTTCAAGCTTATCAAATTTTTTCACTGGTAGCATAATCATCAAATTATGGTCTCTTTATCGCTCATCTAAAACCCAAACATAAATTTTCCGGTTTAAGTTTAACTGCCAGGATGTGACCACAATGCTTTAAATGAATCATTTATTATTATTCATTTGAAGTGCAAAGCCGATGAATCAGGTACAAACAAAAAGAATACCGATAAGATTACCGCTTCGCGAATGTCATATAAAAAATAATAGTCACAAGACGTTTGATTTATTTTTTTACAATGATAACAATGGCTTAAGCTCAAGTGGTTCGGCTGCAACTGATAAATTGAACAATTAATTGCGTTTTCAATTTGATAAATTCTGAAATTTTCCGGAAACATCTGAACCTCACTAATCTCAACAATGCATTTCAATTGACAGACAAATGCCGGACAATAGACAATTTGCCTGGCTTAACAAATCCAGGCCAATAAAAGATAAACACTGCCTTAATAACACAAAGTAGAAGAGCAATTTTGATGCGGAACCTGTTTTCACAACATTAAAACTGTTTTACAGGCGTAGTTTGATTGATTTGTCAGATGCGAAAGAGAACGCGATCACAACAAATAACAACAATATATAATTGATTCGCAATTCACTTTTTTTTCTCTCTTTAAATAATCCATCAACGGAGATTTCAAACTAAACGGCCTTGATGTGATTGATGAGTCGTAAAAACAAAGTGACTGAAGAAAAAAAGTCAGTTATTTAAGCCATAATTAGAAGAATGACTCAATTGAAATTGCTTTTGTTGTGTCCAATTTCGTTGGTTTGGTATTTAATTCATATCATTTGACCTTCGTATGTTCTTCATTGTGATGCATGGTTTTTTCTTCATCCGAGAGAGAGAGAGACAATGAGAGAGAAAAAAAAGTACAATTGAGTCAAAAATTAATGTGCTCAACTGTGTTAACTGATCGTTTTCAAATTTTATCGTCAAATTTTCAAATGTAGTGTCAATTAATGAATAAATAAATTCGGCAAAAGGACGCCAAGCAAACACGCACGAGCTGAAGCCGATTAGAAACGCGTTTGCCGATGACGAGCGGTTCCAAATTGCTCCTGTTGTATTTGTTATTTTGAAATATACAAAAATAGATTATCTAGTTTCACAAGAAATCACACACATACTAGCTTCCTCTGCTCATATTGCAATGGAACTTCAAATATTCAACCGAATCAGCAAAATAAATTTGAATACAGTCATTGACAGTAAGTAGTTGAACATTAAAAATTCTTTGAATAAATTATTATTCATTGTTTATTGTTATGTTTCAATTTGTAAATGAACTTAACCAGAATTGATTAATCTGCGCTGCCGTTCGAGGGAAATGAATGACAAATGGCACCAAAGACCATATGTATTGCATGTGCGTCGCAATTACGACATTCTTATGATATTCAAAAAAATTGTTGAACATTATATTTGCCATAGCAGCATGACAACGTCAAAACATGAGATAAGAACCAACACAATCAATTGACTTTAATGGATCAATAATTTTAAACTCGTCAAAAATCGAAGAATTGAAAAAGAAAACTCTTTTCCGCCGAAGCTTTTCGTGTGTGAATATGATATGCTAGAACCAAGTGATTATCTATCATGTATGAGTGAAAAACACGAAAAAAAAATTCCAGAATAAAAATCGATTTTATGTTTGTTTAATCACGTTTTTGATTTCGACATTTCAAAACCTACAATTTAATTAATGTTTTATTTTATTTTTTTTGGTTTGATTTTATTTTATTTTATATCGTTTTTTCTCTGTTTTACAAACACAAATGAACACACAACTGAATGAACTGAGAATCGAAGAGTGAAAAAATAAGACAAATATCCAGAACAATATTTTCACGAGCCTTCTGTTTATCGCAACAGTTTCAATAAGACTAATAATTTTTGTGTTAAATACATTGACCAAAACTCAATTCTGTTTTTATTTCATTTTATCTGTTTCAGCCGATTACATGAATGGCTCACACATGAATCAAGAAAACGCACATTGCTTTCAATTCAGCCTATTTGATAACTATTTGGTGTTTACGTGCACAAATACATTGATACAAATGCGAATACAAATGACAATATGAAAAAGAGACAACAATAGCACTTGTATATGACTATTGACTACATGCCATTCCAGTTCGGCTAACAGTTAACATGTGATTTGAATTCAATTTTTTCGAATTTATAAGTGAATTCCAGAAAATAATTAATTTGTTTTAAATTTTTTTTTTCATTTTGTTGAATGAATCAATGCTTCATTTGCGTTTTAATTTGTCAAAGTAAATATTTTCTTGTTCTCAAACAAATCAAATTGGTTTTGGAATTCGCCTTGAATTTTGATTTTTCGATGAAATTCTTCACCGATTATCCTGCCCTCTGTTGTACGAATTTAGAATCATTATTTTAACGTATGAAATAAAATTGAAATTGAAATAATATTCTCAGCTCGAACGTTCTGAATTGAATTTAATCGGACGAATCAATCGGTGATGATTAAGTATTATTTGTTGATTCGATTTTGTGAAATTGACTGCAATGATGGGCCAAAGAAAAATGCAAACACAATTTTGTCTAAATGATTGATTAAAAGAACCGTGCAACACACGTTCAAATGATGAACAAACACATTTTCGATTAATTGACAGAGGTCAGCCATACATTTGATCCGAAACTCCATTCATTGATCAATTATAACTGATTTAATTTAATGAGCGTGCGATTTTCTTTTGCCAGCCGAATGAATAATGAAGAATGATCAGGGTCTTCGGGCATAAGAATAAAAAAAAGAAGGAATTAATTGAATTTTTAACAAACTCGAAAATGACACACAAAGGCTAAATAATAATGATTTGGTTGTGGAATGAAATATAAGCTTGAGGCATGGTTATAATCTTCGTATTATGGTCACATGTTCGATGTTGAATGTGTGTTTTTCTTTTTTTGTATAACAATTTTTCACTCTTTCTAAATCAAGACAATGTCCATACCATCGCAACCAAATTGGAATGAGTAATAATGTTTTTGGTGTTTGATTGTTGGTGAATGTATACAGACTTAAAGTCTTAATATTTTTGATACCAATTGAATCACGTTCGATACACATATGTATAAGATGTAACAAATCGAATATGACACATTCGACCAAATATTCAGTTTTGTTGTTTTCGTTACGATTCCATAAGCTCAAATTAAGCGGCATCCAAATCGGATGCCGTTTTGTTTGTTCAATTATATTCCAATGAACGGCGGTCGCATGTATTGTTACATGTTACATGTCACCATCTGAACAATGTGAAATGTTCGATCCAATTGAATTGAAAATGCGCATACTTACTGTTTGCTGCTGCTATATACGAACATGCGGTTGTTCGTCTCTCAATGCGTATGTTGTATGTCGCGTGTGTGTGTGTGTGTGTGCCGTTTGCGTCCTCTTTGCTTGTTGTTTTGGAAAAAAAAGTTTCATTTTCCGTGGAATGGAGGATGGAATGTGCTATTGCGTGTGTACAAAGAACGACAGAGACGAAATGAATGCTGTGAAAAAGAAAGAAGGAACAAATGAAATAAACATCAAATTGAATAGAATGAATAAAAAAACACGCACACCAAATATACACCGTAGCAGAAAGAAAAAGAAAAAAAAGCCCCCAAATACAAAAACGATGAACGACTGGCACATCGAACATCGTACATCGTACATCGAATATATACCGAACACATTAGTGACAGTAACGGTAAGCGTGAATTAAACGAAACAAGAATTCAGGGGAAACAAATGAATCGTCAAATTAGTCGCATTTCGTAAGCATAAATAAATAGACGCGTTTATTTCGCGAATCGAATACACACTTATACATGATAAAAAGTTGTGAACGAAAAATAAAATAAAAAAAATACTATTTTATTTTCGAAACGAAAGAATTTTCGCTTTTCTTTTGTTTTATTATAACCAAAAAAAAAGAAAAAAAAGAAAAAGTGGAATTGAAAACTGAAAATTGAAAACAAGGAGAAAATATTTCAAAATTCTTTTGAAAGAAGAAGTTAAATGTTGTGTGTTTACGACTCAAAATGTGAGATTTTTTTTGTGCTTGTGTATTACTAACTAATAGCTATGTGATTACAATTCTCGATATTTTTTGTGTTTTTTTTTTCGATTCGTCTTTTTTTCGACAACGACAAAATATCAATCATCAAAAATATTTACTTTCTTCAATTTTGTTTGCAAATGTTGTTGTGTTGTGGATTGTGGTTATTGGATATGTTGAATTGTCTGTGAGACTGGTTTCAGTCCATCGGCGATGGTGATAGTGAAAGAGGCGACATTTTTGGTGGCAATACCAAATCAAAAGTGAACATCAATTTGGTAAGAAAAACAGAAAAAATATTGTGTTCAGATCAATCGTCAATTTTTCAATTCAATTATCCGCTTTGGCTTTGGAAACGATCGGAATGTGTGAAACAAACTCAACAAATTACAGTTCGGGTGTATGTTGTTGTTATTTTTTTTTTTCTTGTTCCGTCTTTATCATCATTTTTCTTAGTATGCAGTTTTTGTTGTTTTCCATTGCGGCAAATGAATCTACAGAAAATATGTAGACACTCATACAATCGAAGGGAGCGCACACACACTATTTAAATAGTATTTAGTCGATGTGAGATGATGGCGGTGAAAGAAGTTAAAGTTAATACTATGTTAAAGAAATAATGGCATAGCCGAAAATGGATATTTTTTTCCAAAAATGGTCGCCAAATTTTCAGAAACTTGTTTTCCTAATTTACAAAAAAAAAAAATGGTCAGCGAATTTCATGAAATGGTTGCTGAATTTCCAGAAATGGCCACCGAATTTCTATAAATGGTCACTTTTAAGAAATCCTTTGACAACTAAAAAATTGTTTCATAAGTTATAAATACAAAACCTGAATTGAAGCACAGCTGGTGCATTCCAAATTCTGAAGCATTATGAGAAAACCTTGCATTTTCCAAGTGATCAGATAAAATCCTAGAAATTCCTGATGAAATTCAAAATAATCCCTAAAGATCTGCTAGAACTTGAGTTTGGGTTCCGTGGAGAACTTGAAAAAGAAGAGAAAAAAAACGAAGTTGAAATATGTCTGAAATGCAAACTGAGATGGATTGCATTATTGTTCGGCAATTGTTGCTCATCATGAAATTGATAGCGATAATGAAGAACAGTTCTGATGCTGATGACTGTTCTCTGTTCTTCAATGAAAAAGTTGTGATTCGTTACTCAGTTTTCTCTTTTTTCAAAATTTACCGTTTTCTAATCGGCAGTTGGCATGGCCATTGGTAGAGAATGAAGATCGAATCGTGAATTTCTACTTTAAATTGAAATCAAAACAAAATCGAATTCAAATGTTCGCTCAAACAAAACTTTTTTCTATCACGGCAAAAATATCAGGCTGTCAATGTGAATGCGCATCCAAAAGAGAATGAGTCTGATGGTCTGGTTGTCTTAGTGTATGTAATACATAATTTCGTTGTTTTCTTCATACACACACACACACACACACACACATTCTCACTCTATCCAATATGAGGCAGAAAGAGAGCAGCATTTTTGCTTCTTGAATGCATTAGTTTGTTAGACAAATATTTCGGATCGTTTTTTTAGGTGAAATAAAAAATGGTATGAATATTGTACAAGCGTGCAACAACAAAAAAAAAAACTACAATCAAAGATCGGCGCGACTCTCATTCTCATCGGTTCGCTTCGATTTGGTTTGTTTTGTTTTATTGTTGTTGCATGGCCTTTCGCTACAGTCTACGAATTCTCTTCTTTTTTTTGCTTGCTTTCTTTTTTCAATTTGTCCGAAATGTCGTCCGGATTTGATCCTTAAAAAAAAAAATACTCGTGAGCTATTTTTGTGATTTGATGAACGTATTGCCTTCTGATGGCAAAATGAATTACATGAGTTAATGGACGATATGCTTTTTTGACTTTCCGGAATGGATCGCGACATATCATACATTATACACACATTTCCCATCAATGTTCAATAGTATACACAAATATTTTCGACAAAACCGAAAATTTACGCTTTGATGTTTGAATCGCGCCTGCAGCAGCTCTTCAAAATTGATTACAATTTGCAACAGTATGGGTGCATGTGTCGTTCTTGTATCGTGCGTATGCAAACTGTATGTTTGGCTCTGGAAGTATACGTGTGTCGTATGGTCATGTTTGATTGTAAATATGCATGGAAAAAAGAGAGAGGAAAACTTCATGCGATAATTTTTGTTGTAGAATGAATGGTTGTGTTTACGCGCCGTATTCCATATGCCATACGTTATCCACATTGTGTATGCCATTTCGTTCGGTTTATCGCTCTATCTCTTTTCCGTTTCTTGGTTGGTTTTGCTTTACTTTAGTTTTTATTTAGATTCATTTAAACAGCCATTACACATACGGATGCATTCACGTTTTTGTCTATGTTTTTAGAAAAACAAGGAGAAAATAAAAACAACAAATGCCTTAGTCAGTCAGAATCACGTATACTTCGCCACAATATACATATTGAACTGACGAATGTGTGTGTGTAGTGTGTATGATTGCGCGCTTTTATCGCCACCAAATGTTCTAATACGAAGCATGAAGTATGAATGTTGTGTGTTTTTTTTGTTGTTGTTCTTCTTCTTTGTCGTTTTCTATTTGGCGCGCGTATATAGGCTTCCATTTCGATATACTATTTTCATTCAACACAAAACTGGCTTTACGGGATGACGTTTTGTAAATTGATCCACATACGACGGGCATTGACTGTTTCGTTTAAATGTGTTTCGAAAGAAAACGTGAATTCCATTGGTTTCGTAATTTTTGAGCATTGTTTTTTTTTGAAAGGAATGAGTAACAAGATTGTTTGACTACGGTGTCCAGAAAACCGTCTGAATGGAAGATGTCACGATTTTCATTCATTCGGGGCAAAGATGATGGCGAAAACGCTTTTTATTCTCTTTTGACCGTTCGAATGTCAGAAGTTTTTTTTCTTAATGACAAAAATGAAATACATACGTTCTTTTGTTCATTAAATTTCATCCGTTAATTGATTTCAGTTTATTTTTTAAATGTTCATGACCGATTGGTGGAAAATTATTGTTTGTTTATATCGACGAGAAAAGGGTATGTTCTCAATCGGACGGTATGAACGTTAAACTCCAACCGATATCCGACTGTCTGTGCACTAACAAACCAAAACAAAACAATGAACGAAAAGGCCGCATCGATAACAATACAGCGATTTAACCGATCGAAATGATATTCTCAATCGGAAAGAATTCTGGAATTAAATTGAATGCGAGCTTATGCACATTGAACATAATATGCATTTTTCTATTTGGGAATGCTCCTCATTGACACGGTGAACAAGAAACAAAATAAAATCAAACAAAAAAAAAAACGAAAAAAAATCGAAATAAATTTCTAAACGATACGAACTAACCAAACAACTAAGGAAAAAGAATGGAATAAAATGAGAGAAACGACAAAACGAAAAAGAAGCACAAAACGCACGGTCGTATTCTCAATGTGCTGTGTGCTGTTTAGTGTGTGCGGTAAAAGAATAACGTCAACTCACAATACAGACTGGCACTTCTTTCACGGAAAGATTCAATGTACGCGACAGTTATATAGATTTGAGTGTACTGTACACACGGCTTTATAGTGTAATTTGCGATTAAATGATTATTTTGTCTGACTGCAAAAAATACGTTTTATTTCTATTTGTCAGTTCAAAATGTGAGGAAAACAAAAACGATATCTCCAAATTGTTATAGTTTTGTGTGTTTAATATTTTGAGCTAAAAAAAAAAGTGTGCGAATGCTTCGGTCACAGGGAGAGAGAGAAAAAAAACACACATTTAATGAGTTGTGAGTAATACATAGTTTTCCGAATAATGTCAACCAAATTGATTAATTTTGATGTGTCCAGAAGAGAACAATGGAAAAAAAAAACTTCAACTTCAAATTCGAGCAATAATATTATAATATTTCGAACAAACATTCATTTTCTTGTTGTTTTGTCGCGCCGTCAGTCACAACACAACTAACTCAAACTGAACACAAAAACACAACACAAATATAAAATCAAATTCAAACTGAACATTTTTTTGTTGTTCCGTTCATTCGTTTGTCCAAATCCGATTTTGACTTCGACTTCGATTTTAATTTCAATTTTTCGTGCAAATTCAAATTTGTTTATTTGCATCGGTTTCAATCGATTTTTTTTTTGTCTTTCTCGCGCGCACAAACATTTTTTTTGTTCGTTCGAAATGTGTGTGTGTGTGTGTGTGTGAAAATTTCAATTAAAAACAAAAAAATTGTCATCGGTCATTTCCAATTAAATGGCGCTCGAATACAGAAAATAGGAGAGAAAAGAGTATGAATTGTGATGTAAAAATTCTTCAAATGAAACTATGATTTGTTTCATTCACTACATTATCATGAAATTGATGAATTAATGAAAAAAAATGCACAAAAATTTTGCTCTCTTCTCGAAATATTTTCCATTTCGATTTTTTTTTTTTTTTGATTTTTTGCGTTTCATTTGAGTCGAATAGTTCCTGTGTTCATTTCCTCGATCTGTCAAATCTAATATCATGTGCTCAACGACAAACAATCGTCGATGTGATTGTGATGTCGCTTTAGTCCTCTCCGTTCGACTGAATCACAAACAAATATAATTTAAGTTTAATTTAAATGATTGTTCGAATTCCAAGATCTGTGCTTGTGTGTTTTATACTCTGAATTTCAAAATTGTTTTCAAATTGAATATATATGTATCAAAAAGTTGTCCAATTCCCAACTGAAATCCTGAAAAAATTTCGCCCAATTTGAATGAAACCCCAAAAAAAAACAAAACTTCAAATGGAGTAAAATTTGTTGCGTGCTAAACGATTGTGGGAATGTGTGCCATACCTTATGCCTTATGCCATAGTGACTTCATTTACAATACGGATGTTCCATATAAACAGTTTGTTATTGTTGCCGATTTGGTGTGCGTATGAACGAGCTTTTTTTCCTCTGATTTTTATTTCGTAATTTGTTGAATTGTTGTGTCGATTTTGCGTGTTTTTTTTTTCATTCTCGTTCCTTCTTTTGAACATTGAACGCATATTTTTGTGCCTACACGTGATCGAATCGCGAATTTCGTCTTCAGATGAGTTCGATTGATCATAAATTCCGAATCGAAATGGATAGTTTTTTTTTTGCTTCTAATTCTTCTTCTTTTTCTGTTCTTTCTCTCTCTCTCTCTCTCTTCAACTCCTTTCGTCTTTCTTTGAATGTTTCTTGATGTACGCAACGTGCTTCCATACCGATGATGAACAAATTATTATGTTTGTATTGACGTCGATAGATAGATGAATAGATAGACAGAAAGATAGTTGTTCGGTAGCCAAAGTTGTCAGTGATAACGTTTTCATTCGGGTGGTTGAATCGGATAAACTTAGCATACAACTTATTTGTTGCTTCTTTTTTCCTGCTCTCTTTTGTGTGTGTGTGTGTGTGTGTGTGTGTGTGTGTGTGTGTGTGTGTGTGTGTGTGTGTGTGTGTGTGTATG
>GL501492.1:833856-863307 GCA_000149185.1 Mayetiola destructor
TTCTCTCTTCTTGTTGTGTGTGTGTGTGTGTGTGTGTGTGTGTGTGTGTGTGTGTGTGTGTGTGTGTGTGTGTGTGATGAATCTCGTTCAACTGACCTTCATCCTTCCCGTATGGATTTCATTTTTGAGTATTTTCAGTGAAACTTCTTGTGTTTCTGGCATAGGGCCGAAGTCTGAATTTTAGGCAATTTTAAGACGGTGTCTTATGAACATTGAACATTTTAGGCCTGGCCAACGCATATTATTATTCATTTTATTATGCGAAATGCGAACGATGCGTACGTAATTGACGGAATACGGAATTGTGTGCGTGCTGATTTGTTGTATGCTGTTTTCGATTGAATTTTGGCAATAAATTTGGCTTTTTACTATCACAGTGTGAACAAGAAAATGTAAATTAATACAAAACGATTGCGAATGCCAACGTGATTAATTCAATCGAACCAATTTCAATTATTCACATCGGGAATGTGTGAATCATGTTTTTATGCCGTTGGATTTCATTTAGGTTTCTGTTTCTGTTTCTGTGTCACTACATATTTCATTTCGAATTTCGATATTTTTCTACGCAATATTTTTTGCCGTCTCTGTCACTCTTTGTTCAAGCTTCAATTTAACAAATATCAATTAAATTGACGACATTGCCTACAATTGTCGGGTTGAGAGTAAAAACGGTTAAATTTGTCTTACTTTCCACTCTCGCCTACAGAAATGTCCATAAGTGGAGCAGGAGGTGAAAAACGTTTATTCGTTTTTACTCTCAATCCGACAATTGTCTATTGCTAGCCTATTTGTTTTGTATACTTTTTTTTCTCCCCTGCTCAACAACACTATTATACATGTAACGACGCAATTCAAATTCTTGGGCCAACAATTGACATACGTCTTTTTGTTTTGGATCCAAATAATGGTTTGATTTATTTTTGGATGCCGATCGATCCATCAATTCATAACATCTAAAGGCGAAGTAGAAAGAAAGGAAACAACATTTAAGCGAAAATGCAATTTTTGTGATCTCATCACATACCATACACACGCATTAATAATCACATGTTTTTCATGGTAAACATTAAACGGAGACATTTAATGTGCCTTTTTTTCTATTTTTTTTTCTTCAATTTTCATTCAAAAGATTCGAACAATGTACGTTAATATCGAACTAAAATTTGCCGATACTGAAGAAAGTGTCTTCGCGCGGGTAGACTTTCCCCGTGAAACTAAATTATTTTGCATTTTAAGTGAACTCGAAGTCGGTTTTTCCGTTTGGTAAAGAAATTGATGTACGCATCACGGAAGATGAAGCTTTTTTCGACGTTGATTTGACAGACAATGACTTGTCTGATTATGTGGAAGGCACAACAATTATAATTGCGCTTAAAAAAAAGGTAAAATGGCGCCAAAAAGAATGGATACGATCCCAATTTTTCATACAAAATTTCATTCTTCGAGTTAATTTTTCTATGTACTTCTGTTCGACTGATTTCTATATCCCAACCAAAATTCAAAACCAACATTCAAATACTTTAGAAATTGACAATTGATGTAAGTTGGCGCTGGAGTACATTTTTACAATGCGTCCTCCGAACACAGCCAGGCTAACTATATTAGTTGGCAACTTCTACAATATTTGAATTCTGAATATCTGAATTTTGAATTTGAATTCTTGTTCAGATATAGTTATTGACATTACATTCGTTAAATTTATAAAAAATGTATAATAATAATAATTCGGTCCAAGAATTTTTATCATATCGATTCTGATATATGTCATCGCATTAATCATCACATATTTTGCGTGACAAACATTTAACTGATACATTTAATGTGCGTTTTTTCTATTTTTTTTCGTCAATTTTCATCAAAGATTAGAACAATGTACGTCAACATCAAAGTAATATTTGCCGAAACAGGAGAAAGTGTCCTCGCGCGGGGAGACTTTCCTCGTGAAACTCAATTGTTTTACGTTTTAAATGAAATTTATCCGCTTTTACAATTTAATAAAGCAATTTATGTACGCTTCAGAGAGGACAAAAATTTTTTTAACGTTGATTTAAAAGAAATTGACTTATCTGAATATGTGGAAGGCACAACAATCGAAATTCAAGTATTAAAAAGGTAAAGTGGCACTAGAAAAATAGGTCCGACCCCAATTTTTTTTAATACAAAATGTCATTCTTCGTGTTAATTTTTATTTGTACTTTTGTTAGACTGATTGAGACGAAACTTTGAGAGGTTATAATTAGACACACGTTTGGTAATAAAATACTGGAATTTCAGAGGTCTAGCGCTTGTAAAAAAAATTAACCCAAAAAGTGCCATTTTGTATGAGAATGCCATTATTTCTGGCTTTTTTTTTTAATTTTTATTTATTTGTTTTTATTTTAACTCTTTATACCGGTTTTTATTTTATTTTCATTTTCTTAGAATAATCATATGTAGATCGAATAATTGGTTTAGTCGAATTAAATCTATTGCGTTGTTAGATCTATTTGTTATTTTAACCCGCGGACAGTTAAAAAACCTTCACCTGTATACCAGAATAAAACACCAAATATGAATTTCACAAAACTTTTTAAATTTCTCGAAAAAATGTTGAAAACTAATTAATTTGAAACGGATCCGGTTTTCAAGTAACGACGACACAACAAAGCTCTTGTGTTTCTGTCTTAAATTTCAAAACAATTATATTCATGAATATATGACGTATGCCCGAGTAATCAACACATTTTTGCAAGAATAAAATTGTGAATGAATGAAATCAACGACAAAAAGAAGAAGAAGAAAAAGTCGAAACATTTGATTCAAATCACATTTCATAACAGAAAAGGAATACGCGAAAAAATACACAAGTGCTAATTGAAAGTACAGAAAAAAGAAAACGAAATTCGAGAAAAATATTAGACGTCCGTCTCTCAAAAATCGACTGTGAGCAAACAATGTGAATATAATTCCTTTCTTGTTTTCGGTACGTTTTTGTCCTTATTATTTTCTGTCCAACATCAACAAGACACGAGTAAAGAAACACATAATAGAACATGGAACATCTCGATTTCTCGGCCGATTGCAACATCGCATTTTAACTTATGGAAACGAAAGGGTGCAAGATTCGCAAAAATTCTCAATTCACAATAGTCTGGCGGGAAACTGGTTTCAACCACCAAAAAATTATAGAAACGAGCTTAAGTCTTCGTCTGAAGTTGGATATTTTCAATGAAAAGCCAAAGAATACATTGAATGGGTTAAGCATGGTCTATCGCATAATTGACATCATATTACTTGATTCAAAATTTTTGAGACGCTTCACGGATCTAGAAGCCACATTAAAACTGAAAACGAGCTGAATTTGCATTACTCTTTTTCCCATTGTCTAACAAATTGATTGGGTTTTTTTTTCCTGAAATGGTCAAAGGTATATTATCAGATATCCAAGAATTGGTCACTAATTATGTTTCTTTGCGCACTTCAATCAAAAATCATTATTATTTGCATGAAATTTGGCCAATTCGACAGAATACACATTCCTGAGCTCAAAAAAAAGGCACACGCAAAAAAGTGAAAGATTTTATTTTTTCTTAAATGACGTCAAATGCAATTTTCTGATGAATTTTAACTTGAGCTAAAATACCAATTATGGAAAAAACAGTTCCATGAAATCAAAAATAAAAGAAAGAAAGAAAGAAAAAAAATTCGAATGCAATGACGAACATGAAAAGTGAACAATGAACACTGCCTACTCTGAATGCTGAACACACCAATATGAGACTGGCAAATGGAATGCATTTTGGTGAATATTTTTCGTGCTGACGCAAAAGGAAACAAATTCAAATCGAAATAAAACCAAAAATGAATGACACGCGCACTCACACACATACGCACCATACAACATACAAATCGACAATTTGCACATGCAATTCAATCTTTTATTGTTTGTCCAGTTTTTTCTGTTGTTGTTGTGGTTTGGCCGTTTCATTTTATTTGTATGAAAGAGGAATTCACATTTTCACGTCATGAGATTCATAATTTTGCCCTCCCCATACGAAATACACAAGTCTTTGCAAAATAATAGCTGGAAAATAGACGAACATCCATTTTGCTGTGTCAACAGAGTAAAGAGGAAAGAGGAAAGAGGAAAGAGGGAAGGGAGGAAATCATTATATTTCAATAGAATTCCAATTTATATTCATATCAGCTGAACGTGAATATGTTCAACGGGAACTTCATGCTATCATTCCACATTCAATTCGGTCCAAGAATTTTTATCATATCGATTCTGATATATGTCATCGCATTAATCATCACATATTTTGCGTGACAAACATTTAACTGATACATTTAATGTGCGTTTTTTCTATTTTTTTCGTCAATTTTCATTAAAGATTAGAACAATGTACGTCAACATCAAAGTAATATTTGCCGAAACAGGAGAAAGTGTCCTCGCGCGGGGAGACTTTCCTCGTGAAACTCAATTGTTTTACGTTCTAAATGAAATTTACCCGCTTTTACAATTCAATCAAGCAATTTATGTACGCTTCAGAGAGGATAAAATTTTTTTAAACGTTGATTTGAAAGCAATTGACTTGTCTGAATATGTGGAAGGCACAACAGTCGAAATTCAAGTATTAAAAAGGTAAAGTGGCGCTAGAAAAAATAGGTCCGATCCCAATTTTTTTTATACAAAATGTCATTCTTCCAGTTGATTTTTCTTTGTACTTTTGTTAGACTGATTGAGACGAAACTTTGTGGGTATATTAAACACATGTTTGGTAATAAAATACTGGAATTTCAAAGCCTTAGCTCTTGCAAAAATTTAACTCAAAAAATGGCATTTTGTATGTGCATGCCATACTTTCTGGTTTTTTAATTATTTTTATTTATTTGTTTTTATTTTATTTTCATTTTCTTAGAATAATCATATGTAGATCGAATTATTGGTTTAGTCGAATGAAATTTATTGCGTTGTTAGTTTTATTTGTTATTTTAACCCGCGGACAGTCAAAAAACCTTCATCTGTATACCAGAATAAAACACCAAATATGAATTTCACATATTCACCAGAAGTTTAGATCTTTTTATAGAAAACCTCAAACATTAATCGGTCGCTTTTGTGAATTCTTCAATTTTGCTGAAAAACTGAAAAAAGAGTGAATGTGACTGACATTGGAAAACAAAATAAACTCTTAAAAACGAAATCTAAAAACTATTATTCGATTCAAAATGCTTCAACTTCGATCAGAATGCAACAAAATATTTTATTCGATGACGAAAAGCGAAAAGTGATTAGTTTAATTTTTATTATTTGTGAAAAACTTGAATTTGATAAAATAGCAAAAAAGAGAAAAACAAATGAAAATTGAAATCTTTATATTTTGGCTGGTGTTGGGCTTGTGAGCTGTTGTGAATTAAACAATTCGAAATGGATCCAGATTAAGAGTAACGACGACACAACAAAGCTCTTGTGTTTCTGTCTTAAATTTCAAAACAATTATATTTATGAATATATGACGTATGCCCGAGTAATCAGCACATTTTTCTGAGAATAATATTGTGAATGAATGAAAACAACGACAAAAAGGAGAAGAAGAAGAAGAGGAAGAAGAAGAAGCAGAAACATTTGATTCCAAATCACATTTCATAACAGAAAAGAAATACGCAAAAAAAAGTGCTAATTGAAGTACAGAAGAAAGAAAACCAAAAATCGAGACAGATATTAGACGTTCGCATCCCAAAAATCGACTGGTCATCACACACACACATATAACGGAAGGTAAGCAAACAACGTGAATAGTATTCTCTTCTTTTTCCGGTTTGTTTTTGTCGTCATTAACAACATACGAGCGAAGAAACACATAAACGAACATGGAACATCTCGATTTCCCAGGCCGATCGCAAAATCGCAGTTCAACTTATGAAAATGAAAGGGTGCAATATTCGCAAAAACTCTCAATTCACAATAGTCTGGCAGGAAACTGGTTTCAACCACCAAAAAAATTATAGAAACAAGCTTAAGTCTCTGTCTAAAGTTGGATATTTTCAATGAAAAGCCAATGAATGCACTCATTTTATATTGATACGACTTACATTAGTACCTGATTGCGTCTATGAGCTTCTTTTGTTCAGACCTCAATGTAAAATCCAAAAATGTAATGACAAAACTCAAAGTATCGCATTTCTTCAATAAGGCGAATTGAGTCATGCCAACATCGCTCATAGTTGACATCATATTCTTTGATTCACAAGATTTTGAGACGCTTCACGGATCTATAGCCACATATATAAGTATAAAACTGGAAACGAGCAATGAATTTGCATTGTTTTCTTCCATTGTCTTGATCGTTGAATGGCAAATAAAACGAATGCTCCCGGGGAAAAAAAAATGTAAATTAGCTTCAATTCATGTTTGGGTTATGTTTTTGCTCTTTCTTGCAACTCCTTCCTTTGGATTGTTGTTTTGCACATTCTTTTGGTTCGGCTTTTGTGAATTGTATGAATGCCTGGTCACCTAAAAATTCGGCACAAACAGTTTCTTGAATGGTTAATGCATATGGCATATGGCGATTGCTATAAACACACGCAAAATAGCTTTTCATTAACACTTAAAACATTTACAAGCGCCTCGTGTGATTGATTTAAGCGGGCCATTGACCACATATCCACCAGTGTCTTCTGTATTATATGCGTTGGGCCTGTTTTGTGTGTGTGTTGTTGGCTGCCAATTGCTCAAATCAGAAATCGTGTGGCGCATTATTATTCTTAAGCGAATTTCCGATGCAATCCACTTCACCTTTTCCTCGGATTGGAGAAAAAAAAAAAGAAAAAAGAAGACATCTTACTCAATAAATCGCACACACTTTATAATGTTTTCGGTTTACTGCGCAATGTTCAATGGACACACCATTCGCAAATGACTGGGCAAGAATTCAAACGGAGTGACAACAGAAAATAATAAACGACATTTGAACGTTATAATGGAACGCAATGTACAAATGCAATTTACAAAAACACGCATTAAATTCGTGCACATTTTTACACCGAACGGAATACAATACACGTCTTCAGTGTTGGGACTTTTATACGATATTGAATATTGTATCCTATCAGCTTTTTGCATTATATTTTTCTCATTTGGTTGGTTATTTTGTTTTTATTTCATTTGGTCAAGAAGTTGTTTTCGATTCGATGCTATTTTCGAAATGAATGCACTAAGCCCCTCCCCCGTCCCCCCCATAAATGCCGTAATAATTCTCATTGTGTTGACAGTTTATGGTATGGAGACATTCTATTACGTCGTTTGTCAATTTTGACGACGATAACGACAGCGGCGGCGGCGGCAATTATTGTGCTGTTGTTGTGACTTTGCCAGCAGAAGTTTCACCAATCGAATACAAGTCTCTTTTGATAGAACAGTAAACCCAATTTTCATATACAGACTCACAGATAAATTTTCTCAAATAACAATAATACAAAAATTGCAGTGACGGCAACACAATTTCGAACTTTAACACCGATTTCGAATTGCGTCGATGAAAAATGTTCACCTTTGGATTTTTTTCTATTATTATAAATTGTGATCATGACAGGGTCACACAGTTGGTTGCTGGTAAAGAAGAGAATATCGATCAACAATGTGCACATAGTCCACATCTAATTAAATCAATAAATTGTAGTTATTTTGGTAGAAAATATCTTTAAATAATAATATATTTCATTTTCTTAATGATTAAATTGGAAGCCAGCAACTGAATAATTCCAATAACCAGCACACAATTCGTTGGGCATATATGAATTATTTAATGAACCAAGTGCGATGCACACGACACGTAGCGTATACAATTGAACACGGGCTCAATAAATGTTGTCATTCATGATTTTATAATCGTCGTTAGTCGCAGATACTACTTTCATCTCTGTGCCGTTCATTTCTTTTCATCTTTTCACATCATTCATTCATGTCGATTTTTGATGTTGATGTGTATGTGAACAGTGAACAGTGACTGATTACTGAATACTAAATACATCATTGACATAATTATACGAAAAGTACGGAAAAATTACAGTTTCATATTTGTGTAAATGTGAGTCACATGAACACAAATGAATGAATGAGTGCATTTGTGCAACGACACAATAGATAATTGAGAATGCTGCACTGATTAAATAGGCCGATTATTATTATTGTTGAAAAAATTTCAATTGTGAAATGAGGTTTTGTGTTGATATGTGTGAGCTGTGACAAAATTAAATCTTGCTGGCCGATTTATGTGGGCTTTTTTTTCTCAAATGCATGCGCATCACACATTTCTCATTTGTCCTCAATTTTATAGTCATTCGAAGTTCGAATCAAACCAATTAATAATTCAATTTATTTTCGTTAAATGACATAATTTCGAATGATCTGAATACGGAATGAAAATCGATAACAAATCCTTAAATCATCGCTATGCATCAATCGGACGGGGTTTTTTTTTCTCTCAAATTGTCAAATCATTTAGATCCAATATTGAAACAAATCGGTTTTTCTGTTGTTGTTGCTTATAAATAATTAGTTTTAGATGAATGAGTACAATATCATCGCTTTCATACGATCATTACATATGCGATTGCATATAGGCACACACAAACATACACATCATGCAACTACCGCTCTGTTTACAACTTACATTCATACCAATTTGCCGCAAGACAATTTACAATTTTCGCGTAATTATTGACCAATGACACAGACAAAGACACACACACACACACACACACACACACGCATCAATGAATAATGTATACATATCGCGCTAAAATACTCGACAAATGTCTACACAATGTGTAGTACAATCAATTCGATATTTTGCGGCCCCATTAAAAAGGAACAACAACAACAACAACAACAATAATCAAAAAAGGGAAGATGGGAATCGGATGGATAATATTGTACTATATTTCATCACTTAACCAGATGCCAAACTTTTTCAGTATGTTCGTTTTTTTTTCTTCTTTCAATTCTGCTTCCATTCTTGTTCACTGTTCACTGTTCACTCTACAATAGACACAGCAAAACGCAGACATAAAATAAGCAAACTTGCATTAACACACACATGCATCAGACACAGACACATGCAAACATTCGGCGCTCGGCATTCAGCCTTACGACATACGAATGCTGATCATGATGATGTTTTTCCGTTTTATTGAATCAGAAGTTTCGAAATGAATTGTCTGTATTCTGCATAGGTATATTGTGGCTGGTTAGCTTGTTATTGTGCACCTCGGCTGTATATATTAGTCAAGTCTCGAATATAATTATTTTGTTGTTGTTGTTGTTATTGAATATTTTGAACATTCGGAATGAGTATAGTGTTGTGTCGTTGCTCTTTGGATGTGCCAGCCATGCGCATTTTCTTTCGTTTCCGTCTTTTTCTTACTTACATTTTTGGCATTAACTTTGTTATTATTATGCATTGTCATACGTTCGCGTACGCATCGGCTGATTCTTAATTTCACAAATACTGAATTTATAGACGATACACATTCGTACGTTTTTAGTCAAATAAATAATGAGCAAATTTTTTTATAAAATACATTCACTTAGTCCAAGAAAATTTGTTTGAATAAGTAAACAAAAAAAAAAATGAAAATGAAATCGTAAGCGGTAAAATTGTACTTATAAAATTCTTTTCTTTCATTTCTTTTGCTATTTTTCTTGTTCTGATTGCTTGCAATTCATTTCCACATTTTTGATGTGTTGTGTGTCTGTTGTATGCATCACTAATCAGTACAACTGCAAATGTATTGGCGTGTGTAGTGTACAGTATATTATTTCATTGTCCATTTGTATCGTTTCTCTGTTGTAATTCCAATTTCATGTGGCGCCCTGCATATATACAACTTTCCTAATGCAATTCAATATGTTATACGTTTTGTGTATACATTTATTTTGTTGAATATGAATGGACAAATGGCAAACGATTGTCATGGCTTCTTCATTTGGTTTTATGGTTGAATGTTGCAACATTAACATTTCGTAGCGATAATAATTCTATCAAATATTATTGACTTGTAATTGCAATTACAATTGCATTGGCAAATGGTTCGATGGGAGCCTTTGTTTTTCTCTTCCTCCCCGGCCCCCCTCTCTCTGTCTCTTTTCCGGCACTGCAATGGGAGAATGAATTGCAGAAACCATAGCAAAATTTTCCATGATGTATTTTGTGTATTCAGTCAGTATTTTCATGGATACAATATACAATGTTGTAATACGTAAAGTATGTTGTGTGTTGATGCCCCGGTGGCGGCGGCGACGGCGGCGGCGGCGGCGGCGTCATTTATTGTCTTACATTCAACATTGCAATTGCATTATGCGATATAAAAAAGATAACAACACTTTGGCACCGGCATTCAAACAGCCAAATCACTTGCATTATCGTCCATTATAACATGCGACTATTATGCGATTGAAAATGCGTGTCGAGTGCACGGCGAATAGCCATTTTTTTTTTTTAATTCTAATCCACGATGTAATTCCATGCAACATTGTTGTCGCTGAATAATTTTCTATTATACATTTTATGTTCTGTTTTTAATATTATCGTTTTTCTTTTCTTTTCTTTTTTCGAAACCGTGCGAAAAATAAGCACGCACAAGCAAAGACAACACCGGAATAATAATGAAAATGTATTCAAGTAATTGTCCAGTGCTGGTATTCGAACTATTCATGTCCCATTTTTTTTTTTTTTTGCTTTCCATCAGTCTCAGTCAGTGCCATCTTTATTCGAAAATAATTGTTTTCAATTGTGTGTAAAATTACATTTAATTGCATTTAAATAAAGTTGAAAAATTCAAATATGCAAGGAGAATAGGGAGAGCCCTATTTCGGTTGTGGTATCTGACTAGAAAAATCACGTTTAAATACCGACATTAAAATTATCCGTGATGAGTTGCATGAGTTCCATGTCGGCAAATGCGACCTAACATGCGAAGACACAAAAATTGCAGAAAAATTATTATTATTTTCCTGTGTGAATGCAACCAATCAAGGCATGAACATTACATTATTTTTTTTTTTACAATTTCGAACCATTTATAAAAGATAATCCGATTGTTGTAATGAGACAACATTAACATCGAGCATCGAGCACATGATGAATGTGATGAATACATTGAAGCGAGTTGTTTTTCTTTTCATTCTTTAGAGTTTTTTTTCTGTTCGGTTTCTTTGAACAATGTTGATAACACAAACGCTTATTGAAAACGATTAAATAAATTTATTAATTTTTTATTTTAATAATAATTGTTGCATAATTCATGTTCATTCATCATTTATGATGGATGTTGGCACAATGTTGATGTTCAGCAGTCAGGCCAAACCATTTTTCATTTCGTTTATAATTTTTTTGAGACATTTTCGTGAATACAAAGCACGGAGCACACGGAACTATGATGAATGGGTCATGGCATTTTGTTTGCCTGTTTCCGATACAATTAATTTACACCATTGCATGCAATTCATTGCCCAATGTAATGCAATTAACATATGAAAAATTATAATTCGTGACTTAAACCGCGACTAAAAGATGATTTTTCGTTGTTTGTAGCAAGAGGTGCAGATTTTAAGTCCAAAAACTCGCAAAATTCATCATTCGAATCGAAAAATTGATGAAATGATTATTATGCAAACCAAACACGCATTGCATTAAACAAATGCATAGACAATTTAAGTTTCCGCTGTAGAATGTCGTCCGTCGTCCGCAGTTAGATGTTGACTATTTTTTTGACTAGCAGGTGAATGTGATGAAAACCGAAAAAATTAAAAATGTTTCCACTACAAATGTATTTATTTCAATGAAATGGCAAAATCCAACGGAAACGATTTCGAAACGACTCATGGGCTGCAGTTCATTGTTCGATTCATTTGTCTGACTGAGATTAATGCCGACAAATTAAATGGCTGGGCGAAAAAAACTATGGGCAATTCATTCACGATTTTTTCCTCAGTGTCAGTGACACAAGCAACGAGCTAATTCAATAAACTAGCAACCAATGCAATTGGTGGCACCCGGCACATTCAAAATTCTATTTCTAACTACTTTATAGCTCTCTTTTCCTCCATTTTTGTCCTTCGTTTCGATTTCAATTTCACAAACAAATTTCAAAAACAAAAAAAAATTGTTCCGTACACACAAGTCATGAGACAGACACGCATTCCTTCTTCTATCTGTTGAATAATAAAATAAAATTTGAAGAAATAGCACACACACACACACACACACACAAAACAGCGAAAAAAGACACAAAACTGAAATAAAACGAAAGCAAATTTGTCTAAATTGGCAATATAACAACATTGAATTATAAAATGTTAAAATGTTGAGTGGAAGTAAACTATTTATTGCCATAAAGTGCAATGACTGCAAGTAAAATTCAAATTAAAATCAATTTGAAAATCATTCAACGATCATTTATATGCGAATTCACTCGTGAAAATGGAAAATTCATTGCCTTTCATTGAATGAATTTCGAAAGTTGAGCAAAATTGAGAGGAACAGACACATTGCCATATATTCCGTTTTATTGGCTGATGCTTATGTTGTGATGTGTGCTCTTAATGGAATTGAGATTGCATTTAGAATGAATTCGGTTTCCGGATATGTGTTTTTTTGGATTTTAGAAAAAGGCAATTTAATCCGGATTTGGTTGGAAATTACAAAGAAATCAGCAATTTTGTTGACATCAAACGAAACATTGTTTTTGTTTTTTTTTGTTGTTGTTGTTGCATGTTTTGCTTACATTGCTGTGGCTGTTGTTGTTGCCGTTTATAATCGAATTAAATCGTTGAATGAAGTCTGTTGCTTTTTAAGAGGGCAAAATCTGCTCAGAAAAGGTCAAAATAAACATTGAAAATAGTTGGAATATTTGAGATCAATTTCAATTTATTGTTATGTTCACCGATATCATCTCATCGCAATCAGAATATTATTTTTTTTTTGTGTTGAGCGCCGCGTTTTTGAAATGTCGGATTTCAACTGGGGCTGAATGGTATTTCTCTTCGGTTACCTGCGACATAGAAACACCTCGACCAAAAAAAAGGGAACAAAAAAAAAGAATACTCATCCAAATGTAATAAACACGATTTTTATATTCATCAACAATTTTATGACACTCCATGTGCATGCACATATAATGAGCAACATGCACTGCGATGCATAAAAATAAAACAAACGAAAAAAATAAATACATATATGAAAAAATAGAATAAACAAACTGATAAGCATGCATATGAAACCATTTTGTGTGTCGTCGAATGTTGAATGCAGATGATGTTTGTTTGTGGTTGGATCGTGTTGAATTTTAATGTGTCTTGTGTCTTTTTCAACATTAGAGTTCTATTGTTGTCCAATAGAAATGTTATTGTAAATAATTTTTCATGTTGTTAGCTCCCCATCAAGAACACCATTGAGTTGTTGCTTTTTGTCATGTTATTTCCAAAACATAAAAGTCATTCAAGGATGACATTCAACATTCAACAATTCATTCACCACTCACACAAAAATGATATTTGGCTAGTTTTCGAACGTTTTTGATTGACAAAAACTGAATCGTTTAATTTTTGGCAAATTTCATACTAAAAATGGTTAGGACTCACAAAGTTTTGACCCGTTTTAATGATTTGAAATTTCGTTTGAATATTCAACCAAATGTCATTCTATGTGCATTGTTCACCATACTACGAAGCAAATAATAAAAATTCAAAGAAGAAAACAAAAAAAGATAAAAACTGAAAAAAAGAATAAAATTTATATCAGCTCAACATTGTGTCCGCTGTTCGTGTTCATAAATTATCGGAGAAAAGGTGCAATGTTCATCGCTCATCAACCTTTTATACAAAAAAAAAAAAAGAAGAAAATAAAAGTGATAACTGTCCATTGTGTGCGTTAAAAAATAAAAAAAAAAATAAAACAACAAACCAAATGAAACATTTGAGAAAGAGTTCTCCTATTTTATTCGATTGAAATGAGCTTTTAAAATAATAATTATTCAATATATAGTTTGTGTCCCGTTTTCTATCTCTCTATTTTCTTGTTTTTTATTTTTTTGGTCAAGAATGGCAAAGTTCTAAAATGGCAAAGTTCTAAAACGGTTGGCTCATAATTGATGGCTAGTGGCTGGTGAAAAATGTAAATTTTTTCGGCATTGTTAAATGTGAAATGTGTTGAATGCAATTCCAGAGAAAATATAAAAACTAATAAAATGGCTGTTTGCTGTTTGGCATTTTTCTATGCTTCCTCAAAGAGACGGAAACATTTTCAAATGAACCCCGTACACAACAAGTTGAAAAATAGCGGCAAAACTGTTCACGGAGCTGACAGCCGGGCTCAAATGTTATTATTGTTATTATTTTGTGTTTTGTATGTGCGATGTACGTCATTTTTAGTTGAATTGTTGACGACACACGTTTTCTTAGTGCAGGCCTAATGCAAGAAGAATAAAAAAAATATAATTTTATGACGAGAAAAACTAACGTAATAAAAACAACATTTCATCAATGTCCGGTCGTAAAAAACAATTTGTTTATGTATTATGTATAAATAATACTGAGTCAACGTTATAGCCCATGCCACACAGTCATTGTATCATAGTATGTAGTAATATGCCGGCAACATGAATTCACTTTGGAAGTGTCGCCTTTGGAAAAATGTAAAGTAATTCCATTAACAATTATTATGATCGTCTTTCGGAAACTATACGTTTGGACAAAGATGGAAAAGAAACAGCCATTGTTTTTTTAATGTTTCTTAACGAAAAACAACAGAGAATTATTTTAATTGTATGCGCCACCAAAAGCATAAATAAATCAAACAAAAATCATCCAAAAAATATGTTGGCTATTCACCGATGGCCATATAAAATACACCAGAAGCGATATCGGAACAAAACCAAAATCAAACAATCGAACGAAGTTATGATAGTCTTTACCTTTTTTTTACTATTATTGCTGTTGAGAGATGCCAATGAAGTTTGTCATTTTGGTATCTTATTCGAATGGTTGATTAACTAAAATATATTACAAAAATTTGATAAATGCTCGATTTGGTTGCATTGCTGCTGTTGCTGTTGATGCACATTTTATTGATGTGTGTCATTGTCAAACGATCATTGTCGATTGTCGAAATTTGACCATTCAAAATAGATTGCCTTCTGGAGTATAGCATTTTATGGCGCATATAAACGCCAACGGAGTTCGATTTTTAACTATGCGATGACTTCATACACAGAAAATTTATAAGAATTGGTTGAAATTTGTGTGAAAATAAATCATGATCAACATTCAATCGGTTCAATCGGCCAACGCATTATTATTTTTTCAGACGTTTTGTATCACCAATTGCAGCACCTCTATCAATTTTATTAGTGTTCAATGGAATTTCCTTCGGAATGTGCAATTATTTTGAGTAGACTACAAGAAGAAAAAAAGGGGGCGCTTGGTTTATTCAAGGCATCCAATATCTGAAAAATTGTACGTTTGAATATAAAGAATGAATTCACCATCATTCAATTGGATCTTTGGCATATGGACATATGCTATGCATAATGCATATGCGGTGCATGTAGTATTCGGTGCAAAAAACGAGGAAAAAAGTATTGAATAAACGAAGACGAAACACAATGGACGAACAAATAAAAGAATTTATGCGAAAGAAATGTTATTAAATTTCACGATATCTTTTACAAATGAACGCAAATTTACACTCATTAAAATGTTCTACAACAGCAAATATCGAATGGCATTTGGTAAAGAGTGAAGAAAAGGTACCGATCTCTGATGATCAATTCACAACAAAACCAAACGCTAAACAAAAAAGAAAGGGCATTAACAGAGAGAGGGAGAGAGAGAGAACGAAAAAGAAATTCCAAACAAAACAAAACAATCAACTCTATGACCGGAATGGAAATATGGGCTGTTGTTGTTTTTCAATAAATTGACCGTTGTCCGCGTATTTTTTTTTATCTTTTTTTCGTTTCAAATACATTTTTCTTTCTTACTTGTTATTCATCTTTCTTTGCATTTGTTTTGGCTTTTGTTTTTACCGCCATCAGAGTATGTTGTTGCATTGGTTTGCTTTTTGCGTGGAAGCGCAACTCTTCTTTCTCTCTCTCTCTCTTTGTTTGTTTTCAATTCAATTTTCATGTTCTTTCGATAAACGATAATAATATGCAGTAGAAGGCAGAAGTCTTGCTCTATACGTGCTAACTTTTATGTGATGGCATTAGCAACGGAACATTGAATGAACGGAATGCACTCAGGGTGATTTAACTGTTTGCAAAAAACGATAAATAACAAATATTCAATATTCAAAATGAAGACGTAAACAACGTACGGCATTGTAAATTGTAAATGTCATGCAATTTCGATCAATCCAATTATATATCCGGAATTTCTTATAAAATTTTTTTTTGAATTTTGATTCAATCGGATTATTGACCGAAAATCTCTAGACTTATTAGTTTCCATCATTTACAAATAAATGATCATTTTGCCCTGAATTCCAAAACAAAAATAGAAATATTTAAATGAGAGACCGAAAGAATCCGGATTTCAAATGATTTTATCTATCAATGATGAAAATCGATTCGTTTAAATAGCTTTCGTCTATTTTCGATATCAAAAATATAATTTGTGAAAAATGGCAATAAACTGACCACGTCAAATAGATGTAAACTTTAGCCGCGGCGTCGACAAAAATAACGGTGTATTATTAAATTAATCCAAATGTTATAATAATAAACAAATGCTCAAAAAGCATATGTATTTAAAAATGCAATCATTTCGATTCGATTCGATTCGTTTGACTTTTGAATACATACAAACATAAACATCGACATCGACGATAATACAATCATGTTCACATTTTTTCCTCAAATTTGCATTTCTCCAAAATGATGATCCGTGATTCGATTTTGGCTATTTTCCCACGGCCAAAAGTCGTCGATCAAACGCAAATGGATAAAATTAAAGAGAAACAAAATTGAATTGATGAAAAGAAATCAGCCAACAAACGGATTCAACATTCGTATGGAGAGGGAGAGGCAGAGAGAGAGAGAGAAAGAGAGAGAAAGAGAAAAAATGACGACGAGTTGAAACCAGAAATTCGACTATTTAGCCGCATCAACGTCATTACAGAGCCCGTAATTCGTTGATATAGTGATGAACTCAGTTCGAAGAAATCGATCGTGGTTTTCCAATTCAAATGACCAAAAAGACTCAATTGCATGAAATCTGTATGTAATATGTTTATAAAAAGAAAACACGTCAATGATCGATCCGTACACGGTGCGTCATCAATGTCAAATGTTCATCATTTGCTTAAATCGATTGGTCTCTGCATAATGTTTATGTCATTTTATGGCAACGTATTTACGATTAGAAAATTTAGAATGTTGAATCAGATTAAAAAGAAACACAAAACAACAACGTAGCTGATGACAGGAAGTATTGGACATGCAAAATCATACATCGCATAGCACTCATTGTGCTCTATCGAAATATTTTGAAATTTTAAGAAGAACATTTTATTATACATCATTATTGTGTAGTGTATCAAAGTGTCGCAAAAGCCAAACGAACACATGAGAAAAAAAAAAATAAAGTAAAAAGGAAGGAAGAGTGTATCTCAGTCAAATTTCGTGAATGAATGAATGAACTGAAGTGTTGTTGTTGTTGTTGTTTTTGTTTGCGATTCTAGTCATAGACTATTCGTTGTTCGCTATTTGCTGCTCAAGGCCCATAATCATATCATATTCTATATTTTTGTATTTCTTTCCTCATGCTTTCGTCGTCGTCGTCGTTGTTCATTTGTGAAAATAACAATTTTATATGTATGTATTTGCAGAACGCATTCGCCTCGTTCGCCTATCATGGAAAGTATAAAAAGAAAGAGATGAAAGACAAATGGTTGATTGTCGTCATATTCGTTTATAACTTTTGTTTTTTTTTTTGAGGCGAATATTTCATGGGAAATGTCAGCATGATTTCCGTGCAACCGATTGTGCAGTAGCACAGATAGGCAACAAAAGATGAATATTTTGAAAAAATAAAAACCAACGTCAATACCAGGCATTGATGTGTCATTTGTGTCTCATTCAAAATGATTCATGCGAATATTTACATGGGAAAATGATCAATTGACAAAAATTTAAATTATTATTGAATCTTTTTCTCTATGGTGACATTTTCAAAGTGTTTTGCCTTTTTTTGCATTTGACACTCGAAATATACCTATGTGTGTGCAAATGTAAAATCAAAAAGAGAAAAAAGTCAACAACAAAAAAACTGTCGTTTGATCATGCATGCAAATTGAGTGCGATTTGGCTATTCTCCTTTTTTTTTTTGAATATTTATTATTTTGTTCTTTAATTCATTGCTACTCAATAAAAGTCGTCTCTGATTCGATTCGTGCATCATGTTCGTTTTGTTATTTACAACGAAATATATGTTTGTGGCAACAAACAAAAATATACACTATAGTTTCTCTAAAAGGACCACATTGATTGCGGGCCAAATGATCCACAAATGACAAATGGTCCTTTTGTAGAGACTTTACTGTAATGAGCGAAACAAACACAATCAATCGGCTCTTATTGGCTCATCCGTCATTCTCAACAGCGAACATTCATTTTACGTATAATGAAAAAATTCTCACGACAATTGCAAACGGCACAGCAATATATCGTTGATCACAGCGCCCCCTTACCTTAAAGCTCCCTACGACACAAAATTATAATAATATTATTTACAAATGCAAATGGGGGGCACATTTTCTGAATACGATTAAAAAGTCTGCAACGACAAACTAATAAGTTTCGAATTCCGATACGAAAGCAATCAGAAAATATTTTGCCAAGCAACTCAACCGTATCAATGATTTGCTGCTGCATGTGTATGAGTGCACGTGTATGCAGCAGTCAGGCCAAATTCAAAATACGCTCAAAAATGAATAATGAAAAAAAAAACATGCCAACAATATCGTGGAATTGCGAATGAATTTGCTTCGTAGAATGAGAAATGAAAAGGAATGTTTGTACACATATAAATCGTTCATATAAATATACATATATGTATAAATGTATGTTTAGTTGTATAGTTGTTCAGTTGTATTATTGTATACCAATTCAAAGACTCGTCTAAACCTGCTCAGGTCATTGATTTTTCATCTCTGTTTGTCGTGTGTTCCATTGATCGAAATGGAATGGTATGTCGAAGCGGTATTCACATTAAAGGCAATCTATTTCGCGCGAATCTCTTCGCCGTCTCTAAAGCAAAATAATAAAACGCATTCGAATGTTTGTTGTAATACATTCAAAAATTCTAGCGTCCAGGTTCCTTTTCTTTTTTTTTTTTGTTTATTTCTTCTTTTCTTTGCGTTTTTCAGTGTCGTTTTATGGGCATTGGTTGTTGTTATTATTATTATTATTATCATTTAAAATTGAGGATCAAACATTTTTGACCGATGTACGAACAAAAAAAAACAGCAACAAAAACAACAACAACAACATAATTTTCCTTTATTGACTTCGAACATCACTGGGATACTTTTTACTCTATAGCTTCGTCGAGCTTCGATGGATTTTGATGGTTGCCGGTTGCCGGTAACGTGCAATATATTCTGAACATCATTAAACGCCGGTTATATATGTTATGGTCTTTAATCAAATGTTAGCCTATCATTTAAACATCAAATCGAATCCAGAGGACTTTTTCACATATTCACAATTAGGCGGCGCTTTTTCTTCTTCTTTGCATCATTTTTTTTTCTTCTTTTACTTTTTCAATTTTTCAATTCCACTTTCGTTTTCATATTCTTATTGCAACAAGATTGTTATAGGGTCCCTATAGTTTTTAGCATGTCTTTTCGTACTAAATACCGTATGTCGTCTAATTTTCTCTTCTGTTTCTTCTGTTCACACAATTTTTTTTCGGCCCAAAATCGTCTCCGAATGGGCTACGTGCTCGTATTCTACAATGCATTTACGTGTTTATGTTCGCATACTTTACAACGAACCGTTGCATTTGTACGTTTTTCTTCAAAATGTTCCGTGAATTTAATTTTTCCCATCTTATCTCCTCTCTTTCTCTCTCTGCATTTATATTTGGTGTTGTTTTGAATTTATGTTCGTTTTTTTTCTCATCAGTTTTCACAGCATAGTATGTGAAATTCTTTTTTGGTCATCCGGAGAAAATCTGGTACAGAATCGATAAAAAATTATATAATTTTTTTAAATGATTTATACACTCTAAATTTTCTGCTCCGGTATTGTTTGTTTTACGGCTGACCTTTTGAGTTCGGGTGGCATCAATCAATAAATAATTTTTCCCCGTATTTTTATCGGGTTCCAAGATTTGATTGTAGATTGTTGTTGATGTTTTTCTCGTTTCGGCTGCTGTTGCAATGACGATCTTTTAGTTTCATAATGCCCGTCGCGACCAATAAAAATTCGATATCCAATCAAAACAAAACGCAAATACCACACAAACATATTCAGCGAATTTTGGTGGCCACATGAGTTACCACTTTGACCGAAACATAAACCGAAAATGGAAAAGTGATCCTTCGATGATGGAATTATTATCGTAAATATTATTTATTTATTTAGTTTATTCTGTATGTGTTCTATCGCATGCGGCCATGGATCAAATTCTGTTTGTCCGCCAGATATTGAGAATTTTATGGACATGTGTGAACAACAGCCAACAACAACCAACAACAACCAACAACAACCAACAACAACATGGGAAAACAACAGAAAAACGGAATTCGTCTACTGAAAAACAAAACCTGAATGCATTTTGCGCGACGTTTCAAATTCCGATGAAATGTCTATTTCGCAAAAATGAAATGGAATCAAATTCATTGCTTGCTGTTTAGCGCTATAGAAAAATAAAGAATGAAAAATTTGATAAACCAACAAGCAAAGACGAAAGAAGGAGAAAAAGGAAAAACCAATCAAAACGGGCAAAAGAAAACCGTTTTGCTGTTTGCTTTGGCACACGCACACCAAAAACATAACGAAAAAAAAAAACAACAACATTGTTTTGTTCAATGGCATGTCTACTGTCTACTGTCTGGTGTGTTTTGTTTCCGTGTAAGTGCAAATAGTTTTGCGGATCCGATTCCATTTAAAAAAGGAAAACAACAGGGAAAATGTGATTGGAATTAGGATTCGTACATACCAGCGGGGAATGAAGAGGCATTGATCGCGATAAAATCATTGTAATGATAAAATTGATTCGATCAATTTCAAATGATCAAAAGACGCATACATTGCACATTCTTGGAAATTTCACACTTCTCATTAAAATCCATTAATCCAAGCCAATAAACATGTCAATCTATTCAATGTTGGTTCTTTTTGGAAGAACACAAAATCCAACCAAAAACACAAATAAGAACAAACAAGTGCGCACATAAAGCCAATATTTTACTTTATTCGCGTTTCCGTGATCCAGAGATGTTGTCTAAAATCGCCGGAAATACCGGTCCAGAAATAGCGCACATTAAATACAAAAAAAAAAACAAAACGTTTCGGATTTTTTTTTTCCATGATAGTTATTTATTGCCTAACCGATACTTTGGCTTCCGTTACTTTGCATTCCTAAATGTCGTCGACGACGTTCATTTTTTCACTCGGAGATCCTATATCTCTTCTCATTTTCTAGTGTTTTGTGAACGCATCGCCGTTTAAATTTCAGTTTTATGTTCGGTTTTGTGTGACGGTCGCTATTTTATTTCGCATTCATCAATTTTAATTTTGTATAAAATTCGGTTGATCAAGACTGAAGACTGAAGACTTTTGATGGACCCATTGGCTTTCGGTATTGCACCGTCTATAATTAAATGAAAATTATATTTGGTCATTTGATGAAATGAATAGTTTTTTCTTTTCTGCATTTTGTTTCATTTATTTTATTTTTTTGACAATCTCGCATGTTGAATCATCTTCGCAGTCTCTGATTCGCAGTCGCTGTCGTTGATGTTGTTATTGTCGATTTCGTTGTCGTCGTCGTCGTCTGCATTTCATTTTAATGAATGAAAAAATATTTTAAGGGAGCCCGTATGCGATGCAAACACTTCATAAACATTTACGTTCATACGACAGTTGATCGGACAAATACTTTTACATTCACCATTCACCATATAGACGGTTCGGTTGAATCAAGTCAAGTCAATTTCGGAATCGAATTGAAGAGAATGTGAACGGAATACATTTTTATCGCGTTAGCAAACTAACAACAGAGATGAGAACAGAACGAACGAAAAGAAAAAGAATCAATTAAAAATAAAAAATAAATTTTTTATTTTTTGGATTTTCGAAATGTCATACAATGAAACAGTGTTTTTTTTTGTTTGCGCATTAGACTAAAATCGGTTGAAGGAAGTGCGTTATCAGTGTTTGTATTATTTTTCGTTTATTATTTTTCATCAACATACACATAGTTTTTCCCTTGAAATTATTGTGTGGGAAAATGAAAAATTTCAACCACACATCCAAAAAATGAGCTAATGTGATAAGAAAAAAAAATAAATATGTAAAACGTTGAAATTTGTCGCCTATTCTCATTCATTCCATTGCAATCGGGCAAACGATAGAGATGACAAAGTGAAAACGAAGAAGAAGAAGAATAAGAAGAAGAATAAGAAGGATAAGAGTAGAAAAACAAACCAGCGCCCGTGTATTTCCAGTGAAATCATTCTTGTTTATTTAGCACTCATTGAAGCGCCATTCGCTTACACGTTTATTGATATCGTTTCGTTGTTGGTTTGGTTTTTTCCCTTTTCCATATTTTTTATGTTTTCTCGTTTTGTTTCGTTTTTGTTTCGTCTTCAGTTTATTTTTCACGTAGACCAAATACACTTCTTGGAATTTCCACCGGAACGCCTTTATCAAATTATTATTATCTTTTCAAGAATAAAATGTTGTGCAACGGGAAACAATTTCATTTCATCAAAATTTCATAAACCAGATGAATCAGAGTTCTATCCGACGCACAAAAAGTAAAAACAACTGAAATATAAAACATGTTGAATGTTGAGCAATGCAACGTTGAATGATGAGATAAATCGTATTTGTATAGCTGAAGACTCATCGAAATAGTATTTCAAATCGTTCAAAAAAAAAAACAAAACCAATAAATAACATTCAGATCATCGAAATCCAAAGAATAACTGATTCATCCCTTTCGCTGTATTTGCAGTCATGAGCTGCAGCTTTCAATTTTTCGAATATTCAAACATCAAACTGTCATTCTTAAGTGGAAACATCATCCGAACACGTGTGTCTCCTATGTGTGTGTGTATTTGTTGTTTATTAAAGAATGTTTCACTTCTTTTTCGTTCTCTTTTTTGCCACAATTTCGAGCAAAAATTAGTAATTAGAAAAGTCAACGGCATCAATATCACATTTGGTTTGACTGCAGGCTGCAGGCTCATTGTGTAAAATAACAGCAACTAGCTAGGCTTAAACAGATCCCAGAAAACTCAATACAACTAATAATATTCAGCTTCTTTTTGAGAAATATTTTACATTTATTTAATGCCCTTTTACCATGTATCGTGCGTGTATCGTGTACCGAGTGCCGAGCGATTTTAGTACGTCTGTTCTCTTTCCCCAATTGTTGTCACTTCGTCTTGTGTAATTTTTTTTTGTTTATATATGAAGCTAACGTTTGGCATTCGAAATTTATGGACATTCTTTTGCTGATTTTCGTCTGATGGAATATATTCCATAAAGTCACCGTCACCATATACCGCGCTCACACATTTAGATATACTCATATACCGAAATACTTTTTAACAAAAACAAAAACTACCGTTTAAATTTTTTGGGAATATCATTTGGTTTTTGGACCGTTGTCACGACCGACTTTGAATGAAGCCAAAGAAAATATAATGAAATAAAATAAAAGAAAAAAAAAAGAAAAGAAAAGAAAAACACTAAAATAAAATAATATTCGAATGGAATTCTTGTGATGAGAAAAAATTGTTTATTCGAAAAACTGAATTAACGACACAAAATTCAATGGAAAATGTGTAAAACACATTTCCGAAAAAAAAAAATTCTTTTATTTACCTAACCGCTCAATGTTTGGGCCCCCGAAACTTCATGAAATTGAATAGAAATGTTTAAATTTTTTTTTCTTTTAATTTCTTTTCACTCTAAAAATTATGTGTAAATGAATAGACCACCCATTTATACTGAAATATGTATTGAAAATATAATATTATTACTATTTATTGTGTACCTGTGTCGATATGAACACATGAAACATGTACGATAAACGTATGAAATTAGAATTATTTTTTTTTTTTTTGTTAAATAAAAGCATAAAAATCGTTGTTCAAAATATTCTTTGAAATTAGTGCACACTGATCCCATCAGTTCATCTCTTATGCAATCAATTTTATGCTTCAATAAGAAAATTTGATCGAATGGCCAACGATCAAATAAACGATGTTTATTGTGTATTATCATAGAAAATGACACAATTCCCATCACAAAACAGTTTTTAATATTTGTGTTGGTATATTATTATTAGATGGAATGTATGGAATTATGGGGAATGCGTTCAGTGTGAGCTAGCAAACTCGTGCTATTGCGATATATTGGATTTATTATTTGTTTGTGTTTGAAATTCTTCTGGCATTTGGTCAATGAACAGCAGCACATTCAATTAGTTAAATGAAGAAAAAAAGATAGAAAAAAAAATAAAAAGCAGATTTGGAATTTTTCAATTAAACAGATTTCAATTGATGCGATTGGTCAAATGGTATCACATCACCATCACTCGAACTCATCTTCTTCTATTCACCAAACTCGCAAATTAGTGGGGAAAGAAAAACGAGGCGTTCTATTTCCAATTTTCATTTTCCATACAATTTACATTAATATTTATTGTCATCAATTTTTACATTTAAAAAGAAAACCGCCTTCATCACACTTTTACTTACGATTTTTTTTTGTCTCTCTTCATTTTCGTTTCAGATACAAAACCGTATGCATTGGATGAAATAACGGAAAGTGGATATAAAATCATCGATGGAAAGTCACATGTGTAGTTAATAAAAATTCAATTTTGAAAATATAAAATAATAAACACAATTCAAGAAAAAAAAACAAAGAAAAAATCGCAATGCATTGACATTAAGTGTATTGTGTGATGCGAATGCGGACAATAAACGTATATATGCATTTGGCTACACCGGAAAATTCAAGTAAAATACAAAGAGAAAAAAACGAACTACCGGCGAAATGAATATAATGCAGCCATCAATAAATAGCGAAATGCAATTGCTTCTGTGTAAGCATTGCTCAAAACATCATGTGAACAAACAACAAACAAACGATTCGATCAAATTAAGTCAAAAAGAATGCAACGATTCAACAACAACGATCAATACAAAATTAGTGCCATCGATATCGACCAGAAAAAAACAAACCAAAAATAGCAACATCATCAACAATCATCCATCCAATGTCATTGTGATCAATGGCATTGATCAAAATCATACAATAACCGCAACAATCAACGATGGTGCTAACGCTTTAAATTCATTTGGTGCTTTGCAATCTATTTTGAGTTTAAGAAATAATAATAATAATCAAATAATTATCGACGATTCAACGAATCATTTACATTGCCATGAAAATCATCGACAAAAGACATCAATTAATCAACAAACCATGCAAATTAATCGAATGCTAAGCCGATATTATGATTTAAATAATCAAAATGAACAATTAACAATTGAATTGTGTGAAAATGAAGAGGCAAACGAACGCCTAACATTAAATCAATGCAAAACGAATTCTAATTTTAATCAAGAAAATCGATCCCCGAAGAGTGACGTTTATACATTTTGTACGAATCAAAGTGATAAATGTTTTAGTGGTAAAAATAATGAATCAACATTGAATGATAATAATCGGCCAAAAAGTCATGTACATACCAAATCGGCGCATTTAAGTCGACAAACATCGTCAACAACAATGAAATATTCACATGTGCTCTTATTGTGTCTGTCATTTTTTGCATTAACCATGCGTAATGCATTAGTATTAGCCGATGAAACACCAGCCAATTCAGAAAATACATTGATTACATCGATCGAAAATCAAGGTAAGAAACTGACATTTTCATTTGACCATTTTATACTTTTTTAATTTTTTAATTTTTATGGTGATATTTTCTCGAGTGTCAATTATATTTCCGTATCAAATGCTCGGTTACCGCATACAAGGCATATACAATTATTATTTACGTTTCTGTCATTCGATTACCGAAAACACACTTTGAATGAGACAATCGCATGGAAATTATGGAATGCATCGTCTTTTATATATTTCAAGAAATAGAATTTATTGTTTCATTTTTCATCTGAAAACCATGGACAAAAAAAAAATGTCAAGCAATAAAACTAAAAAACATTAAACTATCAAATTCCGATAACTGGCATTCTTCATGATTTATGGGTGCTTCGTCTGTTATCGCTGCATTGCCTACAATCATAAAATCATCGCGCTCCTTTTGGTTGTGTAAATTTTATAGTTTGTTTTTGAGGTGAATGTGTGATCTTATGATTACATCTCATCTCTCTCTCTCTCTCTCTCTCTCTATCTCTCCTCTTTCTTTCATTTTGTTTCAAAGCCATGGCGTTTGGTGGCTTCATTTTTTTGTTTTTTATTTTGCGCGTTTATCTGGTATCTTGTCTTCGCATGCGATTGGCGCTTCTTCGGTTTTCAATTGACTCCAAAACTTACAAATACGTACTGATGACGGCAATTTTCGTATCTGTAAACTGTGAACAATAAAAAAAACAGAATGAATGAATGAATGACGAGAGAGCAAAACGAAAAACAACACCAGAGACTGTTTTTTCCTGTGAAATTTTATGTCGTCATCGCATTGCGTTCCAATTACGCAATATGTTTTGTTGTTTTAACAGAGAGTGCACAAACGGGAGAAGGATCTAATGTGCATCGCATGTTTTTTTCTTCTTTTTCATTTCATCATCTCAACATATATATCTTTTTTTTGATGGTTTGATATTTATTTATTTATCTTTTCATTTTCCGAGTCATTCTGTTTTTGGGCCGACTGATTGTGTGCCGCTTTTGTATCTCATTCTTCTTTTTTTTTTTCTCAACATTTGCCGTTTCTTGCGATCATCATGAGTTTCGATTTATTCCATTTGTTTGAACGTGTCTTGTCTGATGAATTTGGACTTGTGTGTTTGTATAACATATTGTAGTATATTTTGGGCTGAATGAGATCTATTTGACAACGTGCATACAATGATAATAAGTATAATCGAGACTTTAGACATTGAAGTAGGCGGCAATTCACTCATACATTATAGTCGTAATATTTCAATAATATAATATGTAAACAGGTGCCGGAGATAATATGCATGCGTTTCACACTTTTCGTAAATTTTTTCGGTTTTTTTTTTTCTTTTTGGTAACATCTAAGAGCCAGTAAAACCAAGATATTTTTCACCAAACAGCATTCCGTAGTCTAAATTCACCGGAATAATAATGATGATAAACATTAATTCTTGGAATTGAGCATAGTTGTGACGATGATTATTATTATTATTATTATTATTATTATCAACAAGAAATCATTTCGTGCATGTCATTCAACAATGAATTTTTCACACCACACAACCTAATGATAATATACTATTGCCGAAATGTTACCAACAGCGGTAATTTCATGTATCTCAATGGAATTTTGTTTGGGATTCCATGGCTCATTTCCGTAAAAAAAAACCGACCGGAATGAACAAACGATAAGAGGGTTTTTCTTGTTTAATTGAAAATATTCAATTATTTTGGACTTTTTTTTTTGTTAGATTCATTCGCCTGAGAGAAGTTAGGTTTTGTTTACATTTCTCTCTTTCATTTATTATTTTTGGGTTATTGTTTGTTTGACTCGAATGGATTAGGAATATCATCATGTTTATGAGGCAAGACGAGGCCTATAGTTAATGCATAAGAATACTATATGTGGAAATAAGTGGAAATGGAAGGTTTTACTAGCATTTTATGTATTTTTGACTTTATTGTTGTTAATTGAATGAAGATGCGAACGGGTTTTATGTTCAAAATTCGAAGAAATAATTATTTTAACAAAAATAAAATAATAAATTCCAACAAATCGTTTTCAATTAAATTCCATTTTTTTTTCGATTTACTGTCTCAAACAACAGTCGCATTTTTGCTGGAATTTAAAACATCGATTCCAAAATGATTTCAATTTGATTATTATTTTTTTTTTCGTTGAAGATTTTATGACAGTCATGCGTCAAAGCGCCACAACTAACTTGTGTTATTGTAATTATTATGAAAGCGCGCTGCGAATAGCTTATGATTCATATTTTGCTGTTCATTTTTATATTACATCAACATGCCATGTTGATCACGTAATTATTTCCTGTATGTGTCAGAGACACACTGGCTCATAAAATCCGGAACTTATACAAGCTAAGAAGAACAGCAAACGGCAACCGTTTTATTCTAATACTTTTTCATCTAAATGCTCATTGCTCATTGAATAGGCATTATGCATGCCTAATTTTAATTCTTTTCTGTGCTCCTTTCAAATGATTCGATATCCATCCGGAATGATGTCTCTTTTTTTTACATATTGTTCTTGTAAACAGACCACGTTTTTCCTTCAATAAATTGAAACGATCAAAGCGTCTTATATGCAAATTGTTTAATGAAGCAGACAAAAAAAAAAATACATTGAATTCGTTTGATGCGTTTCCATGTATATTTTTTGGTAATTATTGTTGTTGTTGCTGTTATTTTATTTCATGAATGAAATATGGCTATGAAATGCACGCGCCACCACAACGTGGACACAAAATAAACATTCCAATTGTATATATGCATTCATTCATACATTGATTCCAATGAAACACGAGTGACTCCAAAGTGCAAAACCGATTTTTTTTTCTCTTTTCGGTCATTGATTTTTTTCTGATTTCCTTTTGGAAATTTGATTCGAAAAATTGAACGAATCATCAATACTCTCATCTATCGCCTGTTGTCTGTTATCAGTATTTTCGTTCATCGGGCAAAAGTAAAAATGTGTATTCGATCTATTCCAAAATGATCGCAACCAACGCATTGTCATTGAATTCGTTGGTGGATTTTGTGTTGTGAGCGCAGCTCGATTAACTGAAAAGAAATGCTATGTATCTGGATTGAACTGGACTTTGGAACATTGACTTTGGTTCTTGTTTCCATTTTGATCCCTTCGCTCAACATATGTTTGATCGTAGCATCATCTATCTCTGTAGCGATATGCGTAACCGAAATAAAGAAAAGTGAGAGAGAGAGAGAGAGAGAGAGAGAGAGAGAGAGAGAGAGAGAGAGAGAGAGAGAGAGAGAGAGAGAGAGAGA
>GL501492.1:863357-877891 GCA_000149185.1 Mayetiola destructor
GAGAGAGAGAGAGAACACACACAACAAAATTATAACGATGAATGAATATCGAACGACAACTATTTTGTCATCGTGTCATCAAATGAAAAAGATGGGAAAATATGAAGCAAAAAAAAAAACAAAAAATATATATGTTGAATGTTGACAAAACTATAAATTATATCATTTTATGTCATATGTTTGACAATTAGATTAAGACAAATGATCATAAATCTGAATTCAGTCAAATACACTGGATTTCAATGGAAAATTGAAATTTTAATGCCCGTCGGCGGTAGGCCGTCAACGCCAAACCAAACCGAACAAAAAAAAACACACAAAACGAAACAGAACGACAAAACGAAAACGTCAAACAAGAATGAGATGAAAAATGAAAGACGAAAGAAAAACAAAATTAATAAAAAAAAAAACAAAAAAAAAAACAAAAACAAATGAAAACAGAATACTTAAATTGAGTCAATACTTGAGTCAGCCAATAAAAAACCGTTTTTGAATGAACCAGAAAAATATTATCACAAAAACGCGACGCGATGAGATGCATGCAACCAATTCCATAGTTGAAATGCGACATGTGTATGGTGTATGGGCATAGCAAATATTACTTGATGACGAAATAAATATACCATTCGAATATGGATCTTTGTTTGTTGTTGTTGTTGTTGCTGATATTATTTGTCGTTACTTTCTTTCCATTCATTGGGTTATCTTCATTTATTGTCAATTTTATTCATGGAATAAAAAACAAAGACGAAAGAAGAAGAAGAAGAAGAAGAAGAAAAAAAGTTGTCGTTGACGGTTGCGTATCGTTGGCTGTCTTCGAACATTGTACAATTTTATTTCAGATTCGGTAAATATGAATTTTAGGTGACGACCCAATGCATGATGAAGACAAACAGAACAAGAAAAAAAACAGAAAAAAATATAACAAAATACGTTGATTGAGTGTATCGGGTGAGCGTTTGAATGTATGACACCATACATGCACGCACACTATCTAAAAGCTATCTGTCTCATCACCGTTGCGTTTTAATTTCTCACACACTTCAACCATCCAATGTAATGAATGAATGATGAAAACGAATTCATTCATCTTTTTCCAGGCGCTACAACTCTTGTTGTGGTGGTGGTTGGACAGTTTGGCGACCCCCATTCAATCTATAGGTTTTTGGTGGTGGTGGTTGTTTAGCCTTTTTCGTTTAAATGTGTAAAATGTTAAAATGGCCAAGCTTATGAATGATTGAATATTATGAATTATTATTATGAACAATGCCATTTTGTATACAAATTTCTATTATTATTCGTTCATTGGATTTTTGCGTTCGCTTTTTCTTTGTTACGAATTGAATTCTTTTTTTCGCCTATCAAACGCAGACAAAATAACATTTGGAATTGAATTTAATTATTGGGTGCGTCCAATGTTGGAAATGGAATGTGGAATGTTTGTCTTTTGTTTCATTGTTGTGTGAGTTATTGTTGCTGTTGCTGGAACGAAATCCATAGATTAAAAGCATCATCAAAATGTTATTATTCTTAAAATTGACAACAAACTCATTTCAGAACATTTGTGATTCATATGTTTCGTTGTGTGCTGAATGTAAATGTTTAACATTTGCTTTTGTTTCGTTTTATCAAAATTCAATCAAATATTGGGACGTCTTGAAACAAGTATTCGAAAAACAAGTTTCGTTTGAAAAAATTAATTAACAATTTCGACTCTCCTCACGCAATCAATATGTCTTTTTTTTAATGAGACAAAGGCCCCGTCAACCGTTTCCTAACCAACAACATTTCGAAACGAGACGAAAACATTAAAATAAACGAGTAAAAATATAATATTTTTTTTTCTATTTCTTTTTGTCACAGTAGTAAGCAAAATATTGATATCGTGATTAGTGTGACAGCAATGATCACATATTTATTTATTTATTTTTGATTCATTCAATTCTATTGTGGAATGTCGAAGAGTTTCAATGAACCGCTTTCCTTCTCACATCTCATCTTTTCATGAAAATTCATTTCATTTCCATTTTTTGTATTATTATTTCTCTTCATTTGATCGGTTTTTTTTTACTTCTTTTTCATCTCTTGCACAAAGATCTATCGCTATCTGTTTATCTGTTGATTCTATAACCATTTGTTATACCATTGATGCGTTCATACATTACAGAAAATTCTTCATTTTGTGTATTTTCAGCGGTAAATTTATGGATTTTTATTTTCTTTTCACATATTTCGGTTGTACGCGGTGAACACATTCACCGAGTGACTGAATTCACTTTGTTTTGTTTTTTTTTTCTCACACAAAAATTAGCACCACATTTGGTACACACACAGCATCGAATCGATTTCAAAACCAACTGAAATGTGCACAGGAGATTGTATTTGTTTATTGGAAAATTTTGGGAATTTATTTTTTATATTTCAAACATTTGAATGCGATTGGAAGGGCTATTTATTAAGACTAATTTACGTTAATTTGAACAAAATATTTTGTGCATATGAATTCGATCATTAGTCGACTAATCTGGTTGATAAGTGCGCATTGCACGACGGGTGTTTCGAATATGAATGAATTAAATAACAACAACAACAACAACAAAATCAAACAATTTCACTAAATTACTACTCCGGTGTAGAATACGAAGTTTTTATTTTCGATGATTTGAAAAGAAAAATTTTAGTTTACCGCATATCCCATTCCATGATTGGATAGATGGATCCAATTTTTCAGATCATTTGCATTAATTGGAACGTGATGAAAACTAAATGAAAAGAGAAACCGAACCAAAAGAAAAAAAACCCCTCTCTTAAATATGTTCCCAAATAATTAATTTTCCCATATTCGCCCATAGTCAATTTAATGATACGTTTTCCTCTTCGGCAAATTCCCATTTCCGTTAAAATCGATTTAAATGATTGAAGATCGAAGTCGCACACGAAAGTTAATAACAGCATAAACAGATTTATTTGTTCAATGAATTGTTTTCTAGTCAAATAATAAATTATTGTTTTTTCAACGCTTAATATATGTGTCGCATCGCATACACACTACACACTGTATGCCTGTCAATGTTTAATTTAAATGGTTTTAAAATTTCGGAATGAAAGGAGACGGGGGAAAAAAAATGAACGGTAAATGTGTTGTCATCGGTGAGAGCAGAAAACGATGGACAAAAAAAAAACTAAATTTTTTTTTTTTTTTAAATAATACAAATTCTGAAACGATTTGAGCAGGGAAAAACAAATAGAACAACACACAATGGTGACAATTGGAATGAAATAAGTGAAGAAGAAAAATGTATCAAAAAAACAGAACAAGAATTTCATCAACGGTGCGTGAAGCGCCAAAATATTCCAAATATTCGAAATTTTTCCTCGCACATTGCTTCATTTGTATTGTTTTTTTTTCTTTATGACAGCGTTTTTTTTTTTCACGATTCAAGTCATAAAATGACCGTTCGACTGAATGAATTACGAAGAGTGAGAAAAAAAATCATTTTAAAAAGAAAAAAAATAATAAGTGATCGCTGCTAATTGACGGCTCATCAATATATACACATTGTGTGTGTTTGGTGTCAGTTCGACATTTCGTAAGACAGATCATTTTATTTCTTTGTTGTTTCTGTTCCGGATAGTTTTTTTTTCTTTCATACAAGTTATATATATATATATATTGGGATCATGCTCTTTGATTCGCTTTTATCGCTCAACTTGTCACATGAAATGTGTACATCAATAACAATGTCGATATATTTTTTTTGTTTTTTTTTTTTGTATTTTGTGTCATTCATTTTTCTCTCTGGAACGCGCTCTGAGTCGCTGGAGCATTTTTGAAACATCCAAAAATAACGATAAGCGAGACGGTATAGTTTGGCTAAGCTTGACTCGGATCGGCTCGACAAACATTTTAATAATAAATTAACTTATTTTTAGTTTGAAAAATTGTAATCCGTATGATTTGTATGAACATTTATTTCCATCATACAGAGAGAATTATAAATTGGAAAAAAAGAAATGAAAGCAATTTAAACATTTTGAAATGGAGTGATGTTTTAACAAACATCAAAAATGTAACCAAATGCTGATTACCTATGCACGGTTGTCACACCAAATCTCTATTCGAATGAAAAAATGTTTCGTATATAATATCTGACTTTTAATTTATTAACATCAATCGTGTAGCATTTGTGCTGGAATCAACACACCGTTTTGTATACGTTTTGTTTTTTGTTATTGTTTTTGTTTTCATCTTTCTTCTTTATCCAAATGCACCACATTCCGGCCACATGTGCACATCATAGGCTAGTGCCAATGCCTGAAAGAGCACGATCATTGCCATACTAAACTAATCTAGACATATCAATTTCATCATTTCAACGCAGCCATTTCGGATTCATGTTCATATTTACTTCAAGTTTCAAGATGTATTTTGTAATTGTTCGACATACCTTAACGGTGTCATCGATCCCATTCCAAATAGAAGGTTCTTCAATTTATGGCTGGGTACTTTGTCGTATGCATTTTTCCCCCTCATCGTGATCATTTGCTCACATTTTTGTCACTTCTTTTCAACAATGAATTGTTTTTTTTTTCTTTGAAATTTTTCAAATGTTCATAAAACGCCTGCGCATATTTTAAGTTGACTGTGATAAGAGTATTTCGCACCTTTAAACGGATTTATTCTGAGAATGTTTAAACTGACAATGTGTATGAGTTTAAAAATGGGCGCATGACACAGGCGCATAATAAATAACTTTTCAAATTTTTATTGACAGTTCGACATACATAGAATCTGATTTGCTATTGATAATGGATAGACATTTTTCATATTTTATTTGCTGCTCAATTGCATTCAATCACAGGAAAAAAAACCTCAAATGTTGCCATTGTCACGCGCTGTGAATAACAATGAAAAATTCCACCAAAAAAAAAAAAATAAAATAAATAAACGGTGAATAAAGGGCCGTGCGTCCAACCGTAACGATCATTAGCCATAGAACACGTTCCCATAATTCAAAGTCTGACGTTGAATGAAAATTCGAGCCACAAACAGGAAAAACATATGGGATATTTGGGACGGAAAAAAGTAGAAGAAGAAGAAGAAGAAGAAGAAAAACCAACGACGACACATCAGTGACGACATAGATCGAGAATCATAACAATGACTAGCAACGAATGTTAGCCAGAAAGGTTACATATAGTCATAGCCAAATGTAAACATTGATCGTACACGGTATACATACCGAGACAACGAAAGAGAGTAATAGAAAGGAAAGGCAAAAATGCAATCATTAACCACATCATGTTTATTGCTTGAAATTCCCTTGAATGTTATTTGCTTCGTGTTTTAAATAGAAATGACATTTTGTTGTTGTTGTTGTTGTTTTTGTTGTTGTTGTTGTTGCTTTCCAAATATGTCTTTCTTCAATTAATTAAACGAGAAGCCACGAATTTGTTCTTATTTCAAAATTCATTATTCATTATGTCTATTTTTAAAGAAGGACTGTGACAAAAAAAGAAACGGCTGACGAACGTTGAGGAGAAATGCGTTTGCATTATGCGTGATCCTGAATGATGTAGACGGCAGATTTGTGGTGTTTTTTTTTTCATTTACTTCTTTTTTTTTCATTTGGTTCGAAAATTTCACATTTCAAAAATGAAAACAAAATCGAATGTTTCGAATTATCTATCGCGACACTGTTTTGTAATATGCCATTAATCGTATATAAATGTTTCAATACAACCGTAAATTATGACCCTGGGCTTAAAAATGCAAGTTTCTTTTTAGAACAAAAAAAAAACACAATCAAAATATTCAAAATCCCTGTGTCACTATCGCTACATGCATTGTGGGCAATGGCCGAATAGGGGACAAAATATTTCGTATTTAATACTTCCAATCAACGAAATGTTACAAAAACTTTAACAAGACCGTACTTGTCGAAAATGGTTCCAATGGAATGCCTGTACAGAGAAAGATTTGATTGTTAATATTCTCAACAATTTGTAGCAGAGTCATCTATGTAACTTAGCTTGCAAATGAATGAATTTACTGTACATTGTTCAAAAGCAAAAATGAACCAACACAAAACAATAATTTTCAGCATTGAATTCATTTTCATATCCAAAATGTAAACAAAACACGCACTTTAGCATCCGACCATATTGTCATAAAGTATATCGTTTAACGGTGAATTACAGAGATGGCGCGCTAAAACGATAGCATAAAAGAAAAACATTTAATGTTTCATACCGGTGGCCTGTACAATGCTCTCATGATTATGGAACCGAATCCATTAATATTTGTCAACTGCATAAATGATGCAAATTTGTCAACGCAAATGAAGTGACAACAGCTCATTTGTCAAAAACACAAATCACAAAAATGATTCAAATCAAAATTAATTGAGTTTAACAACAAAATTCGAACAGAACGAAACATGACAGACAATAAAAGCAGAAAAATGAATTGTTTTCTAATTGACATGAGGTCAGCTTCTCACCCCGCAAATAATACCTAATAATAATAATTTTCGATTGGAATTTCGTTGAAATCAGTGTCACAAATTGACCACAATTTCATGCTTCATGCTTTTTGCCCGGTGATTTGCTCTCTACATTTACATATTATATTCATTTAAAATGAAATAATTTGAATTTCATATGTGAAAAAAAAAATGAAATAAAAATACTTTCGAATTTAATCATCTGTTTCAACTTGAAATAGTTGAAATTAAATCCAATTGGTCCAAAAGTGACGAACATTGTTCTCGCTTTGATTTCAATCTTATTCTTATAACATTTCATTTAGATTTTTTTCGGTCTCGGATGCAAATATTATTGATTGATAATAAAAGAAAAAAAAATCTGCATAATCATTTTAATTTCAATTCATCCTCTCCAATGTACGACAGTAGGCTTTTAATCGATTCAATCAAAAGAACATAAAAATCATTCTCACCAAAAAAAAACTCGAATAAAAAAAAAGCCAACAAAAAATCAAATGGAAATTCCGAACATAAAATAAGTTATTTACGAACGTGAATGATTTGATTTTTCTCTAATCGAACTGTTTACTGTTAATATGCTCTTATTCAAACCATTCACGTTCGTAAATGTGATTTATTTGATATTTTATTCAATTTCAAAAAACATAAAATTGTCTTTTCCCATTAAAATCCGAACCAAAAAAACCAGTTGATGCGTTGTGTGTCATGTTTAATTAAATTCATTGATTTTAATGATTTAATTTTGTGTAAACCAATTTGATTATTTTGGGTAAAAGAAGAAGAATAAGAAAAATGAGACTAGAATAATCTTGTGTAAGCCACACGTTGAAAATTGATTTTATCTAATTCTAAATGTCAAAATGTTTTGTAACATTAAATGCAATGAATTTTTTCTTCTTTTTTTTTTTTTTTATTTTGTAGTCTGTTCCAGCAAGGATATTCGAAATTCGGTGTCTTCGTTCAGTCAGCTGAGGGGATGTCGTGTAATTGAAGGATTTTTAATGTTAACACTTATCGAAAAATACAATGAAACGGATTACGTGAATCTAACCTTTCCCGAATTAACCGAAATCACGGAATTTTTCATGTTGTATCGAGTTAATGGACTGAAATCCCTGTCCAATTTGTTTCCGAATCTTCGAATCATTCGCGGTAACAGTTTAATCGCTGACTATTCATTCATCATTTATGAGATGATGCATTTACAGGTGAGTCTCATTGTTTGATATATATATTCGGTTTTTGTTTGTTTGTTTTATTTTTATTTTTTTCTAATGTCATAATGTTTCAATTGCCAGGAAATCGGCCTAAAATCTCTGACACAAATTGCACGGGGCGCAGTTCGTATCGAAAAAAATCCAGTACTATGTTTCGTTGATACAATTGATTGGTTATTAATAACATTGAATGCTGGCCCCAAAGAGAATATATTCAAATTGAACAAACCACAAAATGAATGTCCAAAGTGTCCGAATAATGATAACGGTAATGGAAACGATGCCACACAAAATTCAACCGATTTAATCGATTGCCCACTTTCAACTGAATCAAAAGAGCGATTATGTTGGAATCGAAAATTTTGCCAAAAAAGTGAGTTTTTTTTCGAAATCGATTCAGATTTCATTTGTTGATTTTGTGATTATTATTCTGTTTGTCGATTTGTTTTTTTTTTGCAGTTTGTCCATCGCATTGCGGTAATAGAACATGTAATGAAAAGGGTGAATGTTGTGACGAACAATGTTTGGGCTGTCAACCAAACAATAGAACTGAGTGTTTAACGTGCCGTTACTATAGCGTTGGTCAATATCCAAAGCGTCAATGTGTCCAAAAATGTCCGCCAGGACTTTATACCGTCCAAAATCATCGTTGTGTTACGGCCGAAGATTGTCGAAAAGTCCCAAAACCGATTAATGTTAAATTCGATTATCCATTAACGGCATTTCCATTTATTCCGATTGATGGTGATTGTACAGTCACTTGCCCATATAATCATTATCCGGATGGTCCGAGTGGTCAACGTGTTTGCCGAAAATGTGCGGGTAGTACATGTCGAAAAGAATGTCCACCAGTTAATATTGATAGCAAAGCAAAGGCTCAACTATACAAAGGCTGTACACATATAACTGGTGAACTAATAATTAGCATTAAAAATCAAGGCGGAAATATTGTACGTGAATTGGATGCATTTTTGTCGGATATTGAAGAGATTCAGGGACCATTAACCATTGTACGTTCATATCCATTGATATCGTTAAGTTTTTTCAAAAATTTAAAACGAATCCAAGGAAAACCGAATTCAATTGGTTTAAAAGTGGTGGAAAATCAAAATTTACAAGCATTATTTCCAGAAAATAGTACGGTTATTGTGGAACATGGTCGCCTATTTTTCCATTTTAATCCAAAACTTTGCATGAATATCATTAATGAATTCAAAAAGAATGTTGTTGATTTACGAAATGTGAGCAGCTTATCACCCGATGATGTCGCACCAAATTCAAATGGTGATAAAATTGCATGCATTGTTACCGAATTGAATGTAACGGTTGTAACAATCAAACCACATTTAGTTCTTATGAATGTTAAACCAATTGTCTATGAAGATGAACGTCAATTGCTTGGCTATTTGGTGTATTATATGCCGGCACCATATCAAAATGTAACAATGTTCGATGGCCGAGATGCATGCGGTTCAGATGGATGGTCAGTTGATGAAGTTGCTGGTGGTCGAAATGCCACAGAGGTTGCAATAGTTTTAACCCATTTAAAACCATACACACAATATGCGTACTATGTTCGCACATATACAGTGGCCAGCGAACAACGCGGTGGAACGACAAAAATTCAATATTTTACAACATTACCCGACAAACCGGAACCGGTGACAAGGGCTTCAGCATCGATAAGCGGAAACTCTTCATCTGAAATCGTAAGTTAAATCATAAAAATTGAAAATGCTGAAATGTCTGCAAAATGAAACTAAATGCGGATTTTGATTGGATTGAAATAAATTTTCTGTTTCTCATTTTATAGTTAGTTAAATGGGGACCACCAGCTCATGTGCACGGCAAGCTTACACACTATGTTATCAAATGTTCGATCGTTGAAGAGGATGAAAAACTGTTGGAGCAACGTAATTACTGCAATGAACGTAAGCTTTCACCAACATATCTCGCTTTAAACTTCAACGGAAACAAAACACATTTTAAAATTTTTGTTTTTTTTTCTGGACAGCATTGGGTGATGTGAAAATACCGGCAATCACTACGAAGCCAGTCGAGGTGAAACCATCAACGAGTACAAACGGCGATGAAAAATGTAGTTGCGATGAAGATGGACGCGATGGAAAAGGTTCCATTTTCGAGAAAGATGCTGAACAGTTGATTGAATTCGAGGATGAATTACATAATACAGTTTACGTTTGGTATGTTTGTCAATAATATTTGGCACATTTGTTTGAAAATGCAAACCGTTTGGCCTAATTTGGAACAATTTTTTTTTTGTTATAGGCAAGATTCATCGACACGTCAACGTAGAGACATTCCAACACATGCCTACAAAACGTCTGAAATGCTTCGCGGTATATCACGTCATAAACGCTCGAACAATAATTCGACCATGACGAATGAAATGTCAAAAATAGATGTTTTCCCGAATATTAATAATAATGAGGCCGATGCGACAAAAAATTCCCAAGAAACCGATGATCCGGTATCAAAAATGGATCCATCTGGACGTTACTATGTATATTTTTATACGGTTGTGAATGCATCTGTGAATTCCTTCCTATTGACAAAATTGAAACACTATACCTATTATGGAATATCAATAAAAGCTTGCCGAGAGGGCGATGGTGAAAATTGTGGTAAGAATACACAGTACACACTGTAACTGTAGCTAAAGAAAGCAATTAAATATTATGTTGTAATTTGTTTTTTTCACCAAAAAAATTAATGAATCCTTTCAGGAACGAATGTATTTGTCTATCAACGAACTGGAAAAATTGAAGAGGCCGACGATGTAACGGATGTTACAGTTGACACATTACCTTCATCAAATCATAGCATCGGTGTGATTTTAACATGGAAACCACCAGAAAATCCAAATGGAATTATTGTCAGCTATGTCGTTCGATATCAACGTATTGATGTTGATCATACACAATATCATGACTCTTGTATTCCGCATAATGCGTTCCGAAATCAAAAAAATACGCATATCATCACTGAGCATTTGTCGAATGGAAATTTTAGTTTTATGGTTGGTGCCAATTCATTGGCTGGACCAAATACACGTTGGTCAAAACCAATCTATAAGGAAATTGTTGTACCAAGTTTAACAACCGGTTGGATTATAATGATTTTACTTTTGATAGTCATATTGATTGCAGCTATTGGCGCTGTCATTTGGTTTTATCGCCGTAAATATGGTCCACCAACTTCAGGTTTAAAAATTATAGCCTCTGTTAATCCGGAATATGTGAGCATGCAATATACACCGGACGATTGGGAAATTCCACGTGAGAAAATCATTCAATTGACGGAATTGGGCCAAGGGTCATTTGGTATGGTGTATGAGGGTATTCTTGCACAATCCGAACGAGAAGAAGATCGCATACGATGTGCCATCAAATCGGTTAACGAAAATGCAACGGATCGTGAACGGATTAATTTTTTGAAAGAAGCATCCGTTATGAAAGGTTTTGATACGTATCATGTTGTTCATTTGTTGGGCGTTGTGTCACGCGGTCAACCAGTTTTAGTGGTTATGGAATTGATGGCATTGGGCGATCTAAAAGGATATTTACGATCACATCGACCCGAATCTGGTAATGAAATTATTCAGCCACCATCATTGCATCGCATTTTACAAATGGCAATTGAAATAGCCGACGGTATGGCCTATTTATCAGCCAGAAAATTTGTACATCGTGATTTGGCGGCCAGAAATTGTATGGTCGCTGAAGATTTAACCGTTAAAATTGGTGATTTTGGTATGACCCGAGATATTTACGAAACGGATTATTATCGAAAAGGCACTAAAGGTCTTTTACCAGTTCGATGGATGGTAAACCTTTTAAAACATCAATCATTCCGTTGCATATTTTTGTATTTTATGATTTGGTTTTTTTTCATTTGTTCGCAGGCTCCGGAAAGTTTAAAAGATGGCGTTTTCTCGAGTTCGAGTGATGTTTTCAGTTTTGGTATTGTCCTATGGGTGAGTCACTCATCAATTCGATTCCTTTTGAAGCACACTTCAAATTTTATAAATCAATAATTTTTCGAATTTTTCGAATTTTTCATTTTTTTTTCCAGGAAATGAGCACGCTCGCAAGTCAACCGTATCAAGGTCTCTCAAATGATCAAGTATTACGTTATGTTATCGACGGTGGTGTAATGGAACGACCCGAAAATTGTCCCGAAAAAATATACAATTTAATGTGCAAAACATGGCAACATCGACCGTCATCGCGTCCAACATTTATGCAAATTGTTACGATGCTTTTGGATGATGCTGAACCACACTTCCAAGAAGTATCATTTTATCATTCAACGGCCGGACAAGAATTATTGCAATTACCACAACGTGAGTAAAACGAAAAAAATTGCCAATGGCCAGAACTTCATCATCAAATATCAATTTAATGTCGATTTTTTTTAGATCAACCAGTCGATGTTCGGACGCCGTTACGTGCCGAAGAAGAAAACTTCAGTGTCGGTGTGGATGATGAAGAGGACGATCCAGAAGATCCAAATAGTTTTCTAATGGAAAAACGCAGCATAAATCAAACAGCCAGTAGTACAAGTGGTCCGGTGCACTCGCCTCTGAGGTGAGACGACTCGAACTCGAATAGGTAAATAAATGAAATTAGGCAAACAATCAAAATTTTATTACGAAAAACTGAAAAATTTCTAATTCAAAAGAAAAAATTACAAAAAAAAAATGGAAAAGTTTGTGAAAAAAAAAAATGGAAATTCCAAAGAATTACGGCACACAAATGAAATGTGAAAAGAAAATATCTCATGAATTCATTGAATTGAACCGAATGTGACTGATGGCAAATTTTCATTTTGAACACAAAAACCAGCTACAACAAAAACTAATACAATAAGAAAAAAGAAGAAGAAGAAAAACAGGAAAAAAAAATTCAAAATGTGAAATTTGTTTAGATCGTCCATTGCGTTGAAACATTTCGATTTTGGCATTTATTTTTGGTCATCATTTGGAGCACTTTGTTTGGCTAATACCATTTACTCGAGCAAAAAGATCATTTCAATTGAAAATGATCAATGGACGAATGATCTCACAATTGATTTGACGTATTTGAATTCGGTGCAGACACAATGAAATTCCTTTTTTATTAATTTTATATGAACAAGTGAACCGAAACGATTGATCATTTGTCAATTGACACCAATTCCAATTGATGATCTTCTCAATTAAACTTTTAAATATATTTAATAATGATAAATATAATCAATTATAGCATTTAAGGCTCTTACACCAAGCCTATCATCCCATAAATTTGTGTATCTTTTTTAAGTTTTAATTTGATTCCCGTTCCGCCTAACTTCATCACCATGTGACCAGTGGCATTTCAATTCATTTTTCTCTTTTCATTGTTTTTTTTCTTTCTTTTCTTTCGATTTTCACTTCATATTCATTTTCCTAAATATTTCACAAAAACTATTTATTATTATTGTTCGAAATCCATCAACATAAGATATTAGATGTGTTGCCACAACTTTTTTTTCTCTTTTTCTCTCTTTCTCTCTCTCTCTCTATATTCGGAACAACAACAACAACAACAACAACAACAACAATTTTAGAATCGCAAATAAAAGTCAAATACCTGATGTCGCTTTAAGTAAACCAATTCCAAAAATCTATTCACCACATCATTCACAAATGTCATTGAATCCACAAACATCACGGCCCGTTAATCCAGAAGCATCAACATCATCATCATCTGTAACACCAATTGAACCAACATCATTGTTCACAATTATACCGAATAATGTGACCAATGTATTTGGACGAAATGGCATCAAATCAAATTACACAGCATTGGCTCAACAAAAATATGATGATTCAAATGCAGAAAGTGAATTGAATACAACCATTGCCGATAATAATATTACATCATATTGCAATCACATCGTTTAATCGACCAAACCCGCAAATATTATTAATTTTATTATCAATTTTTTTTTTTTTTTGTATTGTATTGTTTGTTTTTAAAATGGATGAAAAAAAAGAAAGAAGAAAAATGAACTGGCCGACATAGTTTGAGCCGAAATAGCAAAATAGAAGACACAGAAGCAAAACAAATTGGTGAGGCCAAAGCTTATAAATTATTAAAAACAAAACCACTCACAGTTAAATCACTCATTCATAATTCCTCCATTTACATTTTAACTACTATATACAAATTACAAATTACGAATATACATGCAACACACACTTACACACACACACACAAACGCACATATACAAAAACAACCAACAAAATCATAACCACATTCACCAATTTTTAGAATCGTTTTTTTTTTAATGCGTCTTTGTCATTATTTTTATTTTTATTATTATAATTATTATTGTGAAGAAAAAAAAACTGTTGCATATGGTAACATTCGATGCCAATGAACATTGTACGTCTATGGAAAAAAAGAAGAAGAAAAAGGAAAAACAGTCGTAGAACAATCATGAAAGAAAAAAAAGAAACCATTCTTCCAAACTTGGGCTAGAAATCGATTTGTGAAATAATTTAAAACAAGAACAACCAAAAAAATGAATGGAAAGACATTTTTATTATATTTTGAATCAAATGCTTTCCACTTCGAAGGTGCGGTATCCCAACCAATGACATGGACAAATTTCCATTTGTTTTTGAAGAATTTCCATTTGAACTGCATGAAATTCTTATTATTTTTTTGTTTTCCTTTTTATTTTCGATTTTAATAACAATTCCCTTGACCTGCGTTTTCTTTGTTTTTAAACGTGCTTTTTTTTCTCTCTCTCTCTCTC
>GL501492.1:878324-917429 GCA_000149185.1 Mayetiola destructor
AAAATCTAATAGAATCTAATAAAATAGTCCAAATTAGAACACTAAAAAGTTAAAAAGAGCCGGAAGAATGGTTTAAAATTTAAACATATTCAAATGAATGAAGAATAAAAAACAAAAAAATATCGATAGTAAGATTTTCTCCCGTCACGACAGTAGCATTTTTTATACACATTTTACAATGCGAAAAAAAGCGTTTTTTATTTGAGAATTCGACCGAAGAAAAAAGAATAAAATGGGGCGACTTTTTGTCGATTCAGACATAATATATTACCCGATGTAAGATGCATTTTTATACATAAATCATAATAAAATGATAAATTGATAATAATTGGAATTGCAAAAGGAACAATTTCCTGAATTGAAAAAAATAAAAAAAAATAAAAATAATTTGAGTAATAAATTTGGGAAACTAAAGAAATTAGAGGGTCGATGTGCCATGGTAATGATTTTATCATTGACATTTTTTCGAAATACCAAAAAATAATATTTTTTTTTTTCAGCTGAATGCAAAAATTTGAAGGAAATTAAGTGAAATGTCAAATAGAAATTTGTTACCAAAGCACATTGTCGCTCAAATATCTTTCTATTGACCAAAATTGCTGAATGCTATATGTGTATTTCTTGATATATGATAGCCAAATTTCTTTAGAATTAAAAAAAAAAACAATTAATTTAAGAACAAAATGAAACGGAGAAAATCGTCTCATTCACTATTAAAGCTCGAATATTTTCATTGAAAAGATTGAGCGCACACACATCAAAATAATAATGAAAGAATTCATTTTTATTTTTTGTGCATGCGAGAAATGCTACGGAACAATTCTCAAAGAGTATAAATCATATTAAATTATACAAATATGATGAGGTGACATGATTATATAATAACTATTCAACTCAATTTGAAGTGAATAAAAAATAAATTGTTCTTTTTTTTTTTAACGAGACCGTTGAAACAACGACCTGAGAAACTGTGTGACGAAATTGAATTTTGTATTTGCCACATAAACCGCCGATCAGAGAATTAGAGGCCACAGTTTAAAGTTCCACAAAAATACTAATTCAACCATTTTACATTATTAAATTGCGTTTTTTTGATAATGATATGGATTTGTTTGGTTCCAGTTCTACCCAAATTCCGTATCCCATACTCTCTGTTTTCGATTTTTATACATATAATTAATGTAAACTCAAAACGAACAATAGTATTTTTCCAAATCAAATTCGGCCTGTTGCTGTTGATGTTATTGTTATTGTTTGTATTGTCATGCAGTGAATTTGAATGAAATGCAAAAACAAAAAGCATTTCAAACAACACAAATTATGAAAGCCATAAACAATTGAAAGAAATCAGAAGAAAAAACAAAAAAAAAACAAAAACAAAAACCATTTCATGTTAAAGTCATAGATAAGTTGTTATTGTTGTTATTTTGCCACAAAATCAAACTAAACATAAACAAATCCACACGATAATAATTGATAACATTCACATGACACTCGAATCAAATCGGACCGAATTCGAAACGAACCGATCGATAAATTAATAACTATTAATTATTAGTTGAAATTCCATAGCAAAATGAAATATAATAAAATATTTTCTGTTGTTTCTGATTAATATTTAATCAAATCTATTCAACCCACCGACCATCAATCCATCGATCATCATTCGAGCGAAAAGGATTTTTTTTTTTTTTTAGCTAGAAAATTAGTTTCATTTTATAGACAACAAGAAATAGTCACAAGAACTGACCAATTGTAGCACTCAGTCAATACATAAACCGGAAAAAAAAAACACACATGAACAAACACTGGAAAACGTAAAAATAATAGGATTAATTTTTTTTTTTAAATATAGAAATAGGCGGATTATTTCTAGAAAAATGCAGGTTCGCACAACGGATCGGTTTCCAAAACGAAAAAAAAAACAACAACAACAAAATGTGTTCAAATTGAAACAACAAAATAATATAATAGATTAGTAAAATGTGGGCTAACATGGCTAACGAAATTTAATTTTTCATAACATTACAAGAGCCATAACGAATAACGAACTATTTTCGGGTTGAAATAAAAAAAAAAAAAAAAAGAATCAACAAAATTAGTCAGGAAAAATTAAAAGTGGTTTTCAGCTCAAATTGTATGGCAACAATAATGATAATAACGCACGACCAACAAAAAAACACACAAACAAACATAATGCTGAGCAGCAGGCAAAGCCAATTTCAGAACCTATTTTTTCCTTTCGGGCATCGATGTGCGTTGAAAATGACACATAGACCCAAATGAAAGTTAGATTTCACGTAACCTTTTATCAATTTTGTAAATATTCTATGTCCGAATTATCGAGAAAAAAAAACGAGACGAATTTTACTTCATCTCTGTCACGTTCCATGCATCAAATTAAGAAGAATTTTTTCCTTTACCTTAAATGAATATAAAAATCCCTTCGAATATAATTCTATGTAATTAAATGATTTTATTATTATTGAATGTTTAAAAAAAAAAAAAAAATTTTGAGCAAAACAGAAACGGATGAAAATGTGAAAAATGAGGATGAAAAATATACATTACTTTATTCAGTCTGAAAAAAAATGGTTTAAACACTTCGAATCGGGCACTCAAGTAAAATGCCAAACGCTGCATAAATTGGCTGAAATTATTCGGAAGAGTTATTGAGAACTGGAATAGTTTTCGAAAATCGATGGCATAATGCGAAACACTAGGCCAAATGTAACGCAATTTTTTTTCTTGTTTATAAAAAAAAAATAAAAAATAAATAAATAATAATAGAGCAAACGATTCCATTAGGAATTACGTCAATTTAAATTATTAATGATATGCATAAGAGAAAATGTAATAAAAAATTCACTGTTTTTTAACATTTGAAAATTTAAAAAAAACGGATAACGCGACACATCAGCTACGGAATAATGTGCATAAATGAGCGATGAGTGACGAGAGAAATATTAGAGAAAGGATGAATGAAGAAAAAGACAATGGGAAAAGAAAAACTAAAGAAAATAATTTGAAAAAAAAAAACAAAAAACAAAAAACACTTTAAATGTAAGAAAGAATAAACAATGAGCAAATGGAAAAACGCATTTTTGCTGCGACAAATCAATATTAAAATTGAATAATAATTCAATAAAATCACACAAAATGAAACAAGGAAAGGCAAAAGTCAATGGCAGAAAATTTTTCGGTATGAATAAAAAAATGGCACTCACAATAAAAAAAAGCAAAAGAAAAAAAAACTACAAATAAACAACAAAACGTGTCCCAAATAGCAAAAGTCACACACATCAAAAGCATAACAAAGAAACAAAATCAACCGATAAAAACCGGTATTTTTAGTTATTTTCAAATAATAAAATAAAATTAGTGGATTAGTTCAAGTTTGGCAACAATTGGCATCTCAAAACAAATTAGTTTAAGTCCGTTATTGCTGATCATGATGGCCATCTTTATTATATAACAGAAAATTGGGCCTAATTAACAATTAATATTACAATATTCACAATACTCCGTGGTTTTTTCTACTCTTTTTTAAGTTAAAGGGAGACAGAAAAAAAAAAATATTTTTTTTTTTAGATAAAAATAACTATTATAATCAATTAAATAATCGCTGGATTCCAATAATTTATTTTTCATAATTTAAACAAGCGAATTTCACATAGTTTGGATGGGAGGGGTTACGTAACCTTCATCTGTTTGCCGACGAAAGAATAATGATAGCAAATAATAAAATAGCAAAGCCGAATGCCAAAATTGCCAAACTTGTCCCAGTCAATTATCGAACCGTTTTAGAACTTTTCGTTTTAGAACTTTCCGTTTTAGAATGCCAATCATATTGGTTAAAATAATATTAAAATTATTATTTTATTTTTTATTTTTTATTTTTTTTTTTTTTTTTAAGAAAGGCGAACAATATTGTTTCGTTTCATATTTTTTTTTTTACAAACTCGTACCCCAACAGATATAAACACACAAAAACACAACGATTTAATTAACAATAATAAAATGATAAACGATGTTTGTTTTTCTGTAGAAGAAAAATGAAAAAAAAAATAAAAATATTTTTTCGACTCTGTCAGCGATCGACTAAATTAAATAAACAGAAATAAAAAAAAACACACAAAATTGTTGTAAAAAAAAAAAGAAAATCCTGTTCAGTTGATGAAAACACAAACATACGCGCCTAACGTACCATCAAATAGTATCGCTTTTTTTTACACCGAATAAAAGACTGACATATATAGTTCCTTTGTTTTTAATGTATAAAGTAATGAATTAAATGAAAAATTACAATAAACAACAACAATTAATAAGAAAAATGCTGAAAAAATTTTTTTTGAGAAAAATATGGAATTTTTCTTCTTCTCCCGAATGATGAAAAAAGCAATAAAAAATTGAAAAAAGAAAAAATGTTCTTTGTATTATTATTATTTGTTGTTTGTATCATATTGTATTGGGCTGATTGAGAGCCCACAACGACAATGAAATCATGGCAAGTATGAAACATTGTTTGCTGATTGCATCAGAAAATCAACTTTCGCATTGTTAAACGAAAATAAAAAAAAACACACAAATGAAACAATTTGATTATAGCGCCCTAATGCATGATAATAAATATGTCAAATTGACATCCAAAACGTCATCGATATCATTCACAGTAAACTGCGTTTGTTGACAGTGTTGATAATCGAGCGGATTGACAGTGTTCGGTGCATGGGATACGCATGATATATTTTATTGTTATTAAAAAATCAGTTCCATTCCCAAAAGTCCAAAAATCTGTGAATTCGATAAGAAGATTTTGAATTTTTCTGCCTATGTTTAGTTTGCATTTGATCATTCAGTGTTGTTCGGTCGGTGTTTGAATTCAGTTGTGGCGACTTACATCATCTGTTATTAGCGTGCATTACATAAAATCAGTTGGCAAATAAAATTACAAACCACAAAAATGAATCGTTTAATAAGTTCGGTGCTAACAACACCAACAATTACATCATTTATGCGATGTTCCCGTGCAAATTTATCATCATCGACTGTACTTCGTCCTGTGACGCATGTTATATTCGATCTTGACGGTTTAATTCTTGATACAGAGCATATATATGAATCGTCAGTTCGAGATATTTGTAAATCGTATGGCAAAGAATATCCATGGGATGTACGAATGAAGGTCATGGGAACAACAGAACAACGGAGTGCTGAAATTGTTATAAATGAATTAAATTTACCGATAAATATTCAACAATTTTTGACGATGCAAGAGGATATTTGTCGTAAAAAATTTATTAAATTGAATGTTCTTAGTGGTGCGGATCGATTGATTTATCATTTGCATGAAACAAGAGTTCCATTTTGTTTGGCAACGAGTTCGGGAAAAGAGATGGCCGAATTAAAGATGAGCAGCCATCAAAAGCTGTTTGAATTATTTAATCACAAAGTAATGGGTTCAACTGATCCAGAGGTTAAAATTGGTAAACCAGCACCGGATATATTTTTAATTGCCGCTCAACGATTTCATGATCAACCACATCCTAGTCAATGTCTTGTTTTTGAAGATTCACCAAATGGTGTGAAAGCAGCCATTTCGGCTGGTATGCAAAGTGTCATGGTACCGGATAAAATTGTTGAGCCGGAAAAACGGAAAGAGGCCACCGTTGTACTCGAATCGTTGGAACATTTTAAACCGGAACATTTTGGACTTCCTGCATTCAAAAATTGAATTCTATTTGAATTGGATGGTTTTGTTAACAAAAAAGCGAGACTTGACCGCTTTAAACTTTGAATTTTGAAAATATTGTATTGTTTTTTTTTTTTTGGTCCGATAATAAAATGGAATTTATGGCAAAAATTTGAAGATTTTGAACTCAAAAACTTGTATGTAGGTCTGGCCTGAAACGGCGCTTAATAACCTAAAATCGATTATTTGATCAATTCGATGAGCCGAGAACCGAATGCAAACTTTCACGACAGGGTAAGTTATATGGAAAAGTAGAAGAAGTAGTCGGATAATTGAAAAGAAATAGATCATAAACGGACAGCTTTAATATCATTTTTTTTTAATAAAAACACTAACCCAATCTGCTGACAACGCAAACGGATATTATAATTCGAACGTACCGAATTCAAAAATATGAACCACAGGTATACGTCGTAGTTACCTTCATTGTATTCCTAAAATATTGTCTCGCACACGAAGATCATTGAAAATGAAGTAATTCGATTGGAACACGTGGGTTCCATTCTGCAGACATTCTAATACACTCATAAGAAACAGATGTTATTTTGGCGTGAATAATATTTGGTTATTTATAAATAATTCGGTCTTTATTATCAAGAATCGTTATTGAAACGTAACTTTAGAATTGGAATTGGAAATTTTCCATTTCAAAACTTGTCAGACAATTTACATTTCGTGTAATTCAAATGCAATTCCAAAAAAATAGATTCGAAATGGAAATTTCCATGAAATATGTATCTGATATTGAAGCGAATCTTGTCAGTTTTTTCATTATATTTCTCAAATATTGTCTTAAACACCAAGATCTTCAAAAACCAGCAATTCGGTTGAAACACATAGGATCCATTTTGAAGAGAGAGCGTTAACGAACACACATTCCATTCCAATACACTCATAAGAAACAGATGGAATTTCAGTGTGAATAATATTTGGATATTTATAAATAATTCGGTCTTTATTATCAAGAATCGTTATTGAAACGTAGTTTTGGAATTGAAATTGGAAATTTTCTATTTCAAAACTTGTCAGACAATTTATGTTTCATGAAATTCGAATACAATTCCGAAAGAAATGGATTAGAAAAGTAAAATTTCCATGAAATATGTATTTGGTATTGAAGTGAATCTTGTTAGTTTCTTCATTGTGTTCCTAAAATATTGTCTCGCACACTAAGATCATTAAAAACAAGTAATAGGATTGACGCACGTGAGATCCATTTTGCAGACATTCTAATACACTCATAAGAAACAGATGGAATTTTGGCGTGAATAATATTTGGTTATTTATAAATAATTCGGTCTTTATTATCAAGAATCGTTATTAAAACGTAAGTTTTGAATTGGAAATGTTCCATTTCAAATACGTTAGACAATTTATATTTCATGAAATTTAAATACAATATTACAAAACAAGGCAGAATTCGATCGAACCGAACTCAAAAATATGCACCACATGTCTTATCCAAATTACGAGTGTTATCTATGTTAAAACTCGTTGATTTCAATCGATTCGAACTAAAAATATGATTTTTTTTTTGTTTTTTGAAGAAATTCCAAAGGTTCTTCAAAACCTGGATTTGCGTGGAGCACAGCTGCTGGCTTCTCAATATTACCAGTCATTAAGTTTGCCCAATATCTACATAAATCCAAAATTTCAGTACGATCGCAATTTTAAAAGTTAGTTAAAATGTGAGTAGAAAAAGATAAGGAATAAAAAAAAAACTAGATAAAACAAACACAAGAAATAAATTCAAATATGAAATAATATTGTATATTCCACATCTTTTTCATCTTTTTCATCTTTTTCATCTTTTTCTGATATTTTTAAACTGCTCGATATATTTGCACTTAGCATTCCTTTCTGTTTCCATGACGTGAATTTCACACGCGTTCATATGAGATCCGTTGGGATCTATTTTCTATATAAGTATTTCTTTCCTAGCTTTGGAATATTCAGCTATCAAATTTTATCCAAATTGTAAACATCAGAATGGAAAGTGTTCAGAGACTAATATTATTTTCGGTCTTTTTGGCCGGTTTGGTGAGTTCAGTGCAATTTCTTTTTTTTTTCATTCTAATTTCTTAATAAAATTGCTAGGGAAAACAAATAACTTTCTATAATCAAAAATTTATTTGCATTTTAAACACTATTTTGGGACGCTTTTCGACTGTCAATCATTCATTCATTCATCAAATGATTCTCGAATAACTTAAATTGAATACTTTTTTAACTATTATTTTTTGCATATAAATTTTTCGAGCGACATTACAATTGTGAGCTATCTAGTGTATTTAAGTAAATTTTTATCCTATTCTGAAAAAATAATTTCACTTTTCCAACCATTTCTACTGCCGAACAATTATTCAAATTCAAATATTATAGAAATTGACAGCTGGCATAGTTGGCGTTGGATAGCTATTTGTACAATATGTGCGAAAAAAACTTGCCAAATCTATGCCACGTATGTCAGTTGTCAATTTCTACAATACTTTGAAAATGAATAATAATCTCAGTTGAATTGGATAGCTTATAACTATTATTAAAAAAAAAATGATGAACATATATTGAACTTTGATCGTGAATCGTCTGATGAATGAATGCTCGATATGCAAACAGATGTTTTGTCTAAAAATTTTTAATTTTCTGGTAATTGTTGGCATTTTTTTGAGAATTAATTCGAAAATCGCTTTTCCACCCAGACGTTTTTCAGTTGATTTTTAGCCGAATTATGTCCCAAAATAGCCGACCGGGCCAGATAACCGTTTTATATTCAAATATTCGATATTTTGATGTGTATTTGCTTCATTCGAAGAAATATTTGTAATTTGTAGTGTGATTTGATTTCGAAAAATTCCCCCTTGTAAAACTGATAATCGCAAAATTACAGGCGCATATCACATTCAGTGCTCCAAATCAATATCCGAGAGAATATGAATTCACAATCTTTCGTAATCGGTTCGTTTCAACTTCAATCATAATCAATATTCCAGATCATACACTAGTATCTCCCTTTTCGTTGACAGGCTTCGAAAGGCTTTAGAAAATCCGCGATGTGTTCCACTAATGACAATGAAAGGCAAATTGATAGAATACTTGGGGCTAACTTCAGATTCTTTCAAAGACTTTTGCTTAGAGAAGTATCAGGAGCTGTATGTATTTGATGATGATCGGATCAGAATGTCATAAAATTACTGAATTTTAATCATTTTCAGTTTCGATGGAGATGAAGATATGGCCACGGTTAATTCTTTAAATGGAGCCATTGAGAGTCAGTAAGTTAAAAATATATTTCCGTTTTACCATCATCAATCACAAAGATCTAATGAACTAATATCAATTTAAATAATATAAAAAATAGGTTTGCGATTTATGCAAAAAAGTAAGTTAGGCCATCACGAAACATGAAACTATGTGGAAATAAACAATGCATAAATTATTTCAATTCTAAAACCGAAAAAATCTATGTACAGCAGAGCTGTTCACGAGCACGTTCGCAAACTCGCATTCGAAAAGTTTATTCGCAATCGTTGCGAATGCGAAACGAATGCGATGCAAACTGTTGCATCTCTAACCTAATGCGATTGCGAATGCGATTTGTTCGCATGAATGCGAATGCGAATGCAATGCGAACAAAGCCAGTACAGTTTATTACAGTTTCAAAGCATATGGATGACCCTAGCGGGGGAAACCCATGAATATAACAAAATTCTGAAGGAAAATCCATTACATAGTTTATTTCGAATTGAAATCGCAAGAATCAATGTATGGATTATTTCGGTCTAATATCGCAATAAACTATGTGGCACTTTTCACATAGATTATTACGGTTTGAAACCGAAATAATTCATACATAGTTTTTTTTCCACATAGTTTTTTTCGTGGCCCCTCCAATGATCAATCACAAGGGTCTAATGAACTAATATTAATTTAAATATTATTAAAAAAAAGGTTTAATTTAAAAAATCGGTAAGTTAGATCAAAAATAGTTTCGGAGAAATGTTTTCATTTTTTAATAATTATTTTTCGCTCGCTTATTGGCCATTGACAGTCCAAGTCATATATTGACAGACATACAACTTAACGATCCAATTGGTTTAAATGTTTATTTGACCAAAAATAATTTGTAAGTTTTAACGTTAACATTTTTCAGTCATTCCAATTTTCTTTTCAACATTAATTTTATCATAGGAATGAATATTCAGAGACGTTCAGATTTTCCGTTCGAACATTTCATGAGACGATGTGAGTGAATTAAGTGAAATTAAGAATTGATTCGAAATTTTTCAATTTATCATGTATTAAATTAAAACCAAATTCATTTGTAGGGAGAAAAGATTACTGTTAATTCGTTTGCAGACAGATGATTCGGCATTTAACACTTTATTGGAAAACATAGATGGACCAAGAGAAATGTAAGCTATTTTATCAGTTGATATTAAATAATGAATATTCTAATATTCTTTTTTTATTTATTTCCAATAATCTTGCTTTCAAAAAAGGATTCCAAGAATTATACGCGAAGGAATCGCTACTGAATTTGCAAGTATTCGGTGCGAAATATTTGAATTATTTGCTAAAATAGCTATGGAACAGCTGGGCAATATCACAATGTATTATGCTACGCAATTCAACAACCAAATCAAATACAAACAACATAAACCGATAAATGCTGATGATGTTCAAATTCTATTAAATCCAGTATATGATGATGCGGGAAAAATATGCAGCAGATCCTCTAAATGCATTTTTTACAGAGGAAACGATAGTATGGTTTGTGTTTATAGCAGTGATAGTAGCAGGGCAGCATCTCATGAGTTACTGACCAAAGACGATATGATAGCCATCAAAAAATTATACCCTTCAATAGAGGGTTTTGATACTAATAAGCGACCCATAACAATGCAAAATAATGACTCCGGAAATGGATTCTTTTCGATTGCGTATGCAACAATGTTGTTACTTAAAGAAGATCCTAGCAAAACAGAAATTAAATTGAATACAGTCCATGGCGATCCAACACTTTATATGCGTATACATTTATTGAAAATGTTAGCCAATCGAAAAATCGATTTATTGGGATTGATTGTAACCAATCGTTCAATATAAATTTGCTGAATAATGATGAGTCAGAGTTGGTTGTCGTTAAAAGACTAAAGTCTTATTTTATATTCAGTCTATGATAATTAAAAATGACAAAATTAATATTAAATGACAGGAATATGAATAACGAAAAAAGTGCATAATACACAAGAAATTGTTAACAATAAATAAATATCTGTTTGCATCGCAACACAAACAAAATAAATAATATCGAAAAAATTCAGCAACGAAATTTGGCATTTCATATTTAATCATTGTAGCTAGAGCCTGTAGCTATGGTATACTAGGGAAAAAACATGTTTTTTTGCTTTCAATTCATCATTAATCCAATGTGGCGAACTATAGGTGGCGAAGCATTAATGAACGAATCGTCAAGGTACACGTAATCGCTATTTGCAATGTATAGCGTAGCTAATACTTGTACCGTCGTAGTCAATGACGCAATTCACCTCATTGTATTGAACGGAATCCCATTGAATGCATGTTCTGTGTTTGAATTCAACGTCCGGTTACAGATTTATCATCATCGGCTGTATCTCGTCCGGTAACCTGTAACTCATGCCATTTTCAATTTTGATGGTTTGACGAAGGATTTAAACAAAAACGGATTTGATAATTGCGTCTCGTGCACATTAAACGGACAGCTAAGATATTATTAGTCTGTTATTAAAGCTTACTTTGCAATTTTGATTTTTGGGCTTTTGTCGATATTCAAAATTAATAAAACAAAAGTTTATATTCTTTTTGCGGCTGTCAAAACTGAAAACTGTTTGTCCGATGCTGTTCGGTTGCTGCGCAAGTAACTTTTTTTTTGTAAATCTCTTGTAGCATTGTAAATTTTAAAAAGTAAATGACCAAAATGCAAAAATACATAAATCTTGCAATATATACCATCTCATTCTTGAACAACAAAAAAAAGCGATCCATGGAAGGCGAAATAAATAAGAGGATAAAATAGTTGAACAAAAATCTTTATTGAATATGCGTTTTCTGCGGATATTATCCGAATTGATCTGAAAATATGTATTAAAAACGAGTTTGCAAATAAAATAAATAATTAACGATATTCAAATGTTTTGACAAGGCTGAGGCTGTCGAGTGGTAAGTGACACAATAATATTGTAATAATTCATTTTTGAAATAGTAAGTATTTCATGTTTCAAGGCATAGCAAGTGTATGCAATGGTTGCTTCAAAATATTACCATCACATGCTGTTCCAATAACCGCTTCACGTGCACTCGCTCTCTGTATTCGAAAATTGACATCGGTAAAATCGAGTTGTGAATAAAGATAAATGGGCAATCGATTGCTCAACACCCAAACGCCCTGTTCAATTAAAGAAAAAAAAAAAAACAACAACAAAAACAATTAGTCAAATTGAATCGAACAAATTGAGACACACATTTTATGCATTTCAAATAAAATACCTGATCTCGTTCTCGATCAACTTTCAAATCATTTGGAAAAACTAAAGTTGTATTGTCCTGTGCAATGACATCAATTGTATTCGAAAAATATGGTTGATCAATGTTCCAACATCCGATCGCATTCTGTTGTACCAGCGTATAAAATTGAACATTATTTCGATCGATACCGGATGTTGACGATTGACCACGACTGCCACGATCACCGATTTGAATGAATGCACCAGACGTACCGGCTCCATTATTCATACTCCATGCCGATTCGTTACGTAAAACACTCGTGCTCACAATAAATTCCTACGCATAATATGTAATAGTATGTTAAGGCCAATGCGCAATATGCAATGCTCAGATAAGAGAAAAAAAAATTTTTTATATAAAAACAAAAAAAACACCTACACTAAAGCTTGACATTGGATGAAAGAATAATGTTCGATCTTGAACTACGGTAGGTGGTGAAATGCTCATGCCAAATACTCCATCGGTCCATTGAAAATTAACGCCATTCAATGTATAATCGGATGCTTCTGGATTTGGAAAATAAAAACGATGTGTTGTACGCCAACTGCGACCTTTAGCCAAACTGAACACAGTTATGCCAAATCTCCAGACATCTGTCATATATGCATAAGCATCTTGACACCGTCCATTTCGGATATCAACAATTAAATTGGAATATAATGAATCCTCTTTGATTTGATCGGATGGAAGTTCATACGAGAATATCGGTTGATCGGTACGAAGATCAAATACTAACAATTTCGGTGGACAAACTTGATTTATTTGAATGGTTGCATTAACAATGCCACTATCAAGAATCCAAAGGCGTTCACATTCATCAATCCAAATTCGATAAACTGACATTAAACGTGTACAATCGGGATTAATAGCATCAGGATTTGCATGCCAATCCCATGATGGATATGGTCTTAATGGAGGTGAACGTTCAAGTGCCGGCAATGGAATTGTTGAAAGTGATGCAGGTACACCATTTTTCCAACGTGGTGTTGTCACAAATATTCGATTACGCCAACGATCAACACCCAACGGAAGATTATTTGTTGGCACAAAATCACCATTTAATATTGCACGTTGACGGGCCAAAAATGTTGGATATTCATAATCAAGTTGACGCCATTCATAGATCACATCGAATGGATTTCGGGCTTGTCGTGTTTGTGTTTGAACATTTAACGATTGATATGGGCTCGGATAATGTTGTAGATTTGATAACAAAGACTGATATTGATATTGATAATTATTATCAATATTATTATTATTGTTATTATTATTGGATAGTAAATAATTTGGTGGACGAATTGAATGTGTTGCCGTTACAATGGGACCCATTGTATTCGGTTGATTGGCTATGTTAACCATAACACCAGTATTGATTGCATTTTGACCGCGTTTTAAAAATGGTGTATGTGAATCACAGTGCGAACACCATGTCACTAATAATATCAACAATATTTTGTTTTGAATCATTTTGTGAGTGCGGGGGTTTTTTTGTTTAGTGCAACTATATGCACCGTAGAACAATCGAATAAATCAGATTTGGTTCAAGGCAATTGCAAATCGTTGCACTCTGATTATACAAACAAATCGATTGATCAAACAACTTATTTACACTTGACTGATCGCCGTTGAATCGATCTGTTTGAAACTGTTAAACTTCAATCGTTTGCTATTATTATTTCCTATAAATGATCAACACTCAGCCAAACGGTCAACTTTCATTTGAACTTTTTTTCTTTTTCGTATCCTCCACGAATCTTTAGCTAACTGAAATGTACAAGGACGCCGTTTATTATTTGTTGTTAATAAAGCTTTTAATCACGTTCAGTCATTTTGCATTCAATGCGATATCATTACGATGATAAACACTGAAACAATTGATCGCATGATCAAACGCACTAATGGCGCACACTATTCGCGCAAAGTTGTATTGTTTTTTTTATCGAATCTTTGAATTTTGGACCGAGCTCAAGTTGAACAACAGTGTTTCTTACCAGCGTGTAGCTGATGCAATGTCTAATCGTAAACTAAACAATAATCTCAATGATTGCTCAATAATATATGAATATATATATATATATATGAGTTTTGACCATTTTTTGCCCATTTAATACATTTTTTTCTTTCTTTAAACGGAATTGCATTTAATAGCGTAAAGACGAAAAACTCTCATTAGCAATAGAGAAAAAAGTGGTGGTGGTGGTGGCGGGCGACTGATTCGACCACTGACCACCATAACCATACAGCATACAGATCTAGAATTGGATTTATTCATTGCGAAAAAATATATATATATTTTTTTTTATTTTGTAATTTTTTTATTTTGCGTTAACAACTTCGTGCCAATGGCAATTTTTCATGATTTTATGCTATTAACTGGTTTTACGTTGCGTTCCGTTGAATGTTTGTCACATTGACTTATCAAATAGATGAAAACAGTGAACGAACATTATTATACGGTCGATACACATAGCAAGTGACAAGTGACTGAATGTAATATGGTACGAGTTTGTGAATTTTTACAGAAAAAATATTTGGCAGCTTCCTCAAACTGGTCAAACAACATCCATTTAGCGAACAACGAATGGAACTTGATACACGCGTTAGCAACAAATCGCATATTTGATATGCACATATGAAAGTAAATTTCCGCTTCTAATAATTGTTTCCCCATTCAACTCAATGCATCAAATCACATGAACGCATTCAACTTTCAATTTTCAAGAGTCTGTGAGCTCTGTGATCTGAACAACGGTCTATTATCATTTATTTATGAATATATTCATAGGTGATACGAATATCAGGCTAATGCAGTTGAAGTTGTACAATGAATAATCACGGAACCAAAGCAGAAATAATAATTTGCATCAATTATCAATATTGTTTCGAACATTTAGTTTCCGGGGGCAAAATTTTAACCAAAAACCGTGTTGCATGGCCAGGAGAATTTTATTTTTGATTTGTAAATAGATTTTTGGTCACTCAAATATCTTCCGCAAATGAACTACTGATTCAATCAATTGAACTGTAAACGCCATCTATGGCAGTCGAATCGACTCAATCAATTGAACGTTAAACGTTCACACTTGAAACGAATGACAGAACATATAATAAAAATTATCATTCTGTCATTTACACAAAGTTGAATCGTCGTGTTGTTTGATGTCGATTTTTAGTGAAAAATAATTTTTTCCAAAGATTATTTTTCCGATTGGCAGAAGCCAAATTAAACATTTTAATCTTATTTTTCAATTTTATATGTTAGATTTTTCAATTTCTGTGTGTATACGTGTTTGCGATTATTAATATAATTTTCATTGTAAAAAAAAAAAAACTAATTTCAGGATTTTCGCATACAAATGGCCGTCTTCCACTTTTAATGCATTCGTGACGCCAAATTCGTTTGTGCATCATTCGCTTTTATTTATCAAGCTCAATTAGTTAAACTTTCCATTTTTCGCCGAAGAGATTTTGTTGTTTTTTTTTCATTCATCACAAGGAACTTTATTCTCGCAATTAGGGCAAACTAAATTCTGTGTTTTTTTTCTGCAAAATTCTTCTTCTTTTTTTTTGTTTCATGAGATTTCTCTCTTTTATGTCATACAACACGAACATCAATCTCAACTATTGCATATATCGTTTATTATATTAAACAATTCAATTATAATTTCATTTGAATTTTTGTTTTTTATTTAATTCGATCGGTGCCGATTGAATTGATCATATTCGAATAATATAATTTCACATATAAAATTTGTCAACAATCATTGGAAATCCATAAAAAAAAAACCCCAAAACAAACGCACAAAAATTCACTACAAAATATTCGCAACAACAAAACAACATTCAATGTTCAATTGATTAAAATGAATATTCAAACAGTGAAAAATGTATCGGATTGCCAGCCATTGTATTTACCGCACAGTTTGTATCTCAAACCGCATGCAAAAATGGTTATATCAGTTCAAATGCCAACGGCTGTTACCGGTAAAGCCATTTCCAATTGGGATGTTATGGAAAATTTGCGCAGTATGATTGCCCCGGATAAATTCTCTGTACTAAAGGTGAGTTCTTTTTACTAGTCGTTCAAGTGGTCCGTGCTTTTTGAAAATGAAAAATTAAACTGTATTCGATGTTTGTAGGCAACCAAAAGTACAATGGAAGTAATTCGATTTGATGCTGAACTTGAAGAACGTGAACGTTTAAAAGCGGTCATCACACGTTTGGATGGAAATTCAATAAAATTATCTGGATTTAGTGAAAATGCACGAATTCGTGCATCAGAAGCTAAAGACAATTTTCCAAAACGTCATGATTGGGATTCATATTTTCGTGATGCACGGAATATGGATGAGAAAAAGCCAGGCGAACGTCCAGATACAATTCATATATCAAATTTACCGATTCGATGGTTTTGTCCACGGCATATGGAAAATGAGGATGATGTGAAACCAAGTGAAAGTATTTTCAAGCGAATTTTTGAGAAATTTGGTGTTGTGCGCGTCGTTGATATACCAATATGTGATCCATATCGTAAAGAAATGAAGTCACACATGACCGGAATGAAAACATTTAGCTTTGATCAGGAACTGTACTTTGAAGGGTAGGTTATACCATCAAACGGTCAAAATGATGTTCAGAAAATGTTTGGATCATTAATTTATTTGAATTTTGTAGATACGTTCAATTTTCGGAGTACATTGGCTTTGTTCGAACAATGGACGCTTTGCGGGGCATGAAATTATTGAGAAAAGAAGGCGATAAGAATTTGGCCATTAGCCTTGCCGTCGACTTTGATACCACAAAACATTTGTGTGAATCGAATATTAAACGCCGTCAAATCATTCGAGATCGATTGATTATGAAAGAGAATGAAAAACGAGAAGAAGAACGACGCATAACCGAAGAAGAGGAAAAGAAAAAGGAAAAAGAAAGGTTTGTTATTAGGTTTAGGTGTTTAAGAAAAATTGGATAAAAATATTGGCCACCAAAAATGAAAACGTGTGATTCTCCAGCAAAGAGCATTCATTTGAATGCCTTCCGTTGGAGGATGTGCTTGGTGCTTGGGTTTTGATTATAATAAATTATTGTCCATGTGTAGGATTAGTTAAATTATTTTCACACGATTTAAGTTTCCGTTTCAAGAGATAGCGAACATTTGTTTATACAGGCAACGATTGGAACAAATGAAAATCGAAGAATATGAAAAGCAGCGCCAACGCGAAGAAAAACGCAAGGAAAAATATTTGAAAAAATTACGTGAACAAGAGCAACAACAATTGAATTCAAAAATTCGTACCGAAGAAAAGAAATTATTGATTGCACAACGGAAATTGGAAAGTATTCGGGTGTTGGAGGCACTTTTTGATCGGATCAAGGTAACATATTATTCATTGAAGAAAAAAGGGCGAAAAAAATAAAATAATGTCGATGAATTAATTTTTTTTTTGCAGTTGAAAAACGAAACGCTCAAAATTAAAATCAAAAAGGAATTCGAAAATAACAAATCGAAGCATAAAGATTCCGGTTTAGGTTCGCACAAAGAGAAAAAATTCGATTTACGCAATAAATTGATAAGCAAAGTTAAAACTGTAACGGAACAAGAATTGGAACGCCAAAAAAATCGCCTGAAAAAGTTCAAGGCTGGTGCTGCAAAAGACGATGAACGTAATGTATCTAAAGAGCGTTCACCAAGTGTCAATTCAATTAGTTCGGACGACAGTGTGTTGAGTGATAAGTCGTCCCCGAAGAAAAAGAAACGGCGTGACGAACGTTCACGATCGGACGATCAGGACGACCGGATGGATAAAGGTAAAAAGATCCCAAAACATACTTTAATCAAATCAATCGAATTAATAAACAAAAATTGATCAATTATTGCAAAAGTAGTGGACGATGGCCATGGTCCGATGATGCCAGGTATGGGTGCATATCCAATGTATCATCCAGAAACTGGTCAATGGCTTGGAATGTATCCATATCCAACACCATTTTTCCCGCCAATGTATCCGCATTCGGGTATGCCGTACAATAATTATCGAGGTCCATCAAATAGTAATTATCGGGGACGATTTCCACGCAGCCGTGGTAGAGGTTCTTATCGAGGTGGTCGCTATTCATCATATGATGATCGACGTAATGATGATTCGTATGACTCATACGACCACAAGCGTCGACGACGTCGCAGGTAAATATTTCAATCTTTCTATTTAAAAAGATCATTTTTCTGTGAGGTCTGGATATTTTTAGATCTGATTCGCGATCGAGCCGAAGCAGCCGTTCATCATCGTCGAGATCGAGAAGCCGTTCATACTCGAAAAATCGACGAAACCGTAGAAGTGAGTTCCGATTGTTCATATAAGCATTATTTTGTGTTGATCATTCTTATCATGAATCTGGAACAATAATTTTCAGGCTCAAGCAAACAGAAGTCAAAATTGCAAGAAGAACATAAATCAAAAAAATTAGCTTCAACATTACGAAGATCCCATTCAACGGCATCATCAACATCAAGATCAAGTAGATCGCATAGCCGAACATCACGTAAAAGGAGTCGATCGCATCACAAACGAAATCGTCGTTCATCGGGAAGAGAAAATCGCAAGAGCCGTTCACGTGACAAACGCTCTCATTCAAAATCAAAAACTAAACGTGATGCTTCTCAAACATCAAACGTGAGCAAAGCTAAACGTCGTACATCACGTAGTTTATCTCGAACGAAAAAAATATCCGAAAGTCATACACCACCAGCAGTATCGAAGCACTCACCGCATCGTGAAACGGCAACTAAATCTAAATCTAGGTCAAAATCGATTGATAGTTCTGCCTTTCAATCGCCAAAACGCAAAGCACCCAGCGTTACTCCCGAAAAGGAATGGGATTGAATGATAATGACAGAAACAAATTTTTCTTCTTCAAGGAATTTTTTCGTTTTTTTTTTTGCGCCAAATTTTACTTTTTATTTAAATACGAACAAAATTGTATAAATAAACGATTTCAAATCGAATAAATTAGTAGAAAGCCGAAAAAAATCTCCTTATGTTGTAATACACAGTATTCAGTAGTCATAGCCAAATAACAACATTTACCAGGATGAAATCTTTAAGCACACTGAAATAAAATTTTGACTGAACATTGGAATGATGAATCGAAAAATCAATCAGTCAGTAGAATTATTATCCATTTATTCCGAAGTGTTAAGATCAAAGTCCTCATCGAACTCCAAAATCTGTTCAAAGCGAAATTATGTTAAAAAAATATTATTCTTGAATTGAAATCAAATGCCACCCTCAATGCGCCTACCTCATCAAATTGAGCATTTAGAATTTCTGAAATTCCAGAAATGTCCTCCAAACACTTTGATGACTCGAAAACTTTGAAAAGAAACTCATAGCCTTTCTCGCGATATTCATCGATGATTTTCTATTTTGGAGAAAAACGTTTAAAATTCAAATTATTTTTTCTTTTGATGATTAATTGCCAGAGATGACCGAATAAACTTTACCTTTGAACAAGCGACACAATTGTTAAATCGTTCTGTTGCTGGCATAATCTGTTCATAATTGCTGATCCATCCGCGTATTGAATGTGGAACAATACCCAAAATACCTTCTGGTGTGGTATTTTTTGCTGAATTCGATTCAGCATTACCAATTGAAATGTAGGCCGGGCAATTTGATGCCAACGGATGATGAATTAACGCAATGAGCAATTCAACTGCTAAGCTGCCTGCAATATTTGAAACAGCCGGTCGGGTTACAGTACATTGTTGATCAAGCGTACGATCTTTCATTGACTGTGAGAAGAACACAAGCGTATAAAATCGTACAAATGTGACGTCAGTAAAATATTCATACAAACAAAAAAAAATCAACTCCCACCTGAATGCGAATATGTATATATATGTATGTGATTTGCGAATGAAAAAGATGAATATTTGTTAGGTTTTTGGAGAAATCAGTCGAATCAAGCAATGACAGTCCGATTTTCTTTCATTTTTGAATGTGGCACGACTAATTGAAATGCCATGTTTTTTTTTCTCCATTTTTTGTTTTGGTCATTATCATTGGAAATTACTTCCATCGGTGTGTGTCAACCAAAATAAGCGATAAGAGTTTGACAAGTCGCACACGAAATTCGACGTCAATTATAGAATTTATAAGACTTTGAATATCAAACTGTGAAAAAAATAATGTTAACACATTTTATTGGCAACTTGACAAAAGTAGCCTGCGGGCAAATAATTGTGATCGTTGGTAAAACAACAGACGCAGCCTTACGGTATCATTGATATTGCTCAAATTATTATTATTATTATTATTAGTATTTATAAATGTTGATGTGAACATTGTGTGTCATTCGCAGACTAGACTTGAATTTGAGAAATGGCAAGAAAAAAGACACAGACATCGCATTGCATTTGGGAGTTAGATTTTATGAAAAAGTTATGATAAGAAATTCGCGCCAGAATGGTGAATGGGAAACTGAAGAGCGTGAAGAAAATTTATATTCCAAAACTAATTCGAATCCAGCTTTGAATCCAATTGAAGCCGGTGAATTATTTAAATTTTATATTTTCATTGGAGATCAACAATTTCACATTGCTGTCAACAATAAAACATTTTGCACCTTTAAATACCGAATGTCTATCGATTCGATTCGAACCATTCAATTGAAACATGATTTACAATTTGTAACACAAGTTGATCATCGATCAGTATTTCCTTTTCCACATCCACCGGTTCAATTCGATGATAATCGGAATGTATTCAGCAATGATGTGCCACGACAGTTTAGATTCGGTGAATTTGAATATTTTCAATTTCAATTTTATTTTTATGATTGATTTGGATTAATTTTGAAAACGAATTTTCCAGGCGATGTGATTGTTATAACGGCCATTCCGTATGGAAATCCAAAAGGTAGATTTTTAATAAAATTCACCGAAGCTGCATCGAAACGACAAGCACTACATATGAGCGTCCGATTTGAACCAGAATTCGTTATAGTCAGAAATTCGATGGATGAGAATGGAGTGTGAGTGAAGCCTTCGACTCAAAAAAAAAAAAACAAAAACAAAACAAAATTCTGACCATTTTTTTTAAACATTTTTTGTTAATAATCAGGTTTGGTGTTGAGGAACGATTTGGTGGATTTCCATTCATTCTTGAGCAACAATTTCGAATGGCCATTGCTTTTACACCGAAAGATTTACGAATTGCTATCGATGGATCATTTTATTCATCATTCAATCATCGATCGCAGACGAAAATCGAAAAAATTAACGGATTCAAAATGAGCGCATCGTCTGGCATGTATGTAGAAGTCATGTCCGTTGATCATTTGAAATTGGACACGGATGATTGTGATGGTTTTGAGCATTATTCGCATCCAGATGTTGACATTGATTAAGATAATTATTTTATGATATTCCATGTGTATAATCGTTCGCAACGAAATTTGTATTGCATTGAAATTGTTATCAGGCACAAATTGCCAACGACTATACACATCTTATATCGATTGAAACCTGTACATTGGATGGTGATACTATATCGTTGCAAAAATAACAGCCTAATTTTTCCCCAGGTATACATTTAAGGCCATTCACATTAGCACTAGTCGATACATTGTTATCGATTGGATTTGATCCGTGGCGCATCACCAAATAACTGTCGAAACCCAATGCTGCATTTATAACAATCTAAAAATTCAATTAGAAAAAAAAAATTTCATTTTTTGGCATTGAATTTTAAACTCTGTTTGTTTTGATTAGGTCAAAGACGAACCTTATTGTAGGCAACACCCAGCAATGTTGGCAACCAGCGACTTTCACGTGAATCAGTCAAAAGAAAAAGAACGTCATGTTCTTTCACCAAATTTTCGATTTTGATCAATGCCTGTGTTGTTTCCTCCTTTAGTGATTCGCTAACCGTGTGACCCGGCATCGGTATGAATATTTTGTGACCGCTTGACATCTGAAATTGGATTTTTTTTTCATTATGTTCGAATTTGGGCTTAAATCGATGTGAGAAATCAGAAACTCACTACACCAGGATGGATATCTTTAAGACGCTCTGCAGCCACTGTTGCTTTAACTCTTTTCTCTTGAGCATCTTTGAATGTAAACAAACTTTGACGAGCTGGATTCGAAGTCGAAACGTGTCCGCCGTCAATGAATGTTATATGACTTACACCCCATGCCTAAAAAATTGAATAAAAAATTATTACCATAAAAACCCCGCTCCAAATGCACTAAACTAGCTGTAATTTACAATCAAACTTCTAGACACGGAACATCCAAGTGTACCAGTTCCAAAGAGCAAACATTTCAATGATGCATTTTTATTCAAATCTAATTCTGGTAAAAGTCGCCATTTCATTAATTTCAAGTTGAAAAGCAGTCCTTCCTGAGATAATCTGTTGAACAGAAAAGAAAAAAATTGAAAAAGAAAAAAAAATGTTCCGCTATAAAATGAAATATGAAATCATACTTAATCGGATCCATGCTATCATTCAGCTGTGCATTTTTCGGCAAATATTTCCCCTGATTATTTGGCTCCCAGCCAATCCATTTAATATTTTCAATATCAATGTCCGTGGTCGGCATTTCGATTGTAAACAATACACTTGACTCAATCGAAACGGACTTTTTAACACGAATCGAAAGTTTTTTTATCTGCTTACCTCTCAATTTTGGGCTAAAATAAGAAATATCTGTTAAGACTGGATGCTGCATTTGCGAAAAAATAAACAAAAACAATAATCATACCACAAATGCGCCAACATTAATACAAACAAACGAAGTGGCCAACCAGCGTATTCTTTAAACGGTGAAGGATCCGAAAAACAAAAATACATTTCATCGAGATTTGCGTCCGCAAAATTATCATCTTTGTTTTTCACATTTATACAATCCGACAATTTCAGATGTTCGATGCGATTGTCATTTGATTTTTTTTGTAAAATAAAAAAGTTACGAAACTCGTTATTGAGCGAAAAATACACTTTTGTCAGCGCATCTAAATGCTCGGCGGTAAATTCTTCTGTAATTGATTTTGGTGATTCAATTTCGTTGGCTATTGGCTCACTGGGACACGGATATCCAAACCAATAATAGTATGTAAATGCTTTGATATCCTGCAAAAAGATTCAATTTCATCTTTGATTTCCGATAAAAAAAAAAAGAGAAGGGAAATTCTCGAACTTACACTAAATGACAGAACAAAAAAACGCGATAATAAACTTGGATCATCAAGACAAGCGCCACTCGTAACATCAGCCCAAATCAGTTTTCCTTCATCGTTGATCAATGCTTGTTTGTCACAGGTCTTGAATTCATTCATTTGATTTTTATTGTGAATTGCTCCATGGCACTGATGAACACATTTTCGTGTCTCAAATTCCCTACAATGGAAATTAGCCATCGAATCAACGGAATTTTACACTTTTAACCGTTATTTTTACTCACCGATTGAATGATGTGGCATCTGTTTCAAGTAAACAATGAGTTGCATCCGAATTTGTATAAAATCCATTGATTTCTCGTCTTGCATCACTTAAACGATCCACATCCAATTTGATTTCGGCCAATTTATGCCAAAATGATTGATTCACAAACGATGAAAATGGTTTATATTGAAAAATTTTACGCTCGGTCATTGTTTAAAGTTCACAAATAAACTCTCACACAAATTTAACTATAGTTTTTAAACTAATTCTTTGATAATTTTGATCACTTTTCGTTGAATTTTCTAAATATTCTTGAATTGACCACAAATTGATGCTTGCAACCCGAAACAAATTAACAGTCAGACATAAAGACGACTGCCGTATTGATTTTGGCTTATCGTATGAAATGAAAATGATTATTTTGGTTTTTGCGTCTTTGACATTTAATAAGTGACAGTTGTTTTTCTATGAGTATTTGTGACAGCTTATGTATATAATACAGTAAAGCCCTCTTCAATTGAATGAATGAATTTTCAAAAACCATCTGTTCGTCTGTTGTTTTATATGATTAAATTGATATGAAAAATTTCGGCTTCACTGTTTTCAATCGATTCGATTCACATAGTCAGACAAATTGACGTTTTACCAAAACTCAAAACAATAATACGTTATTGCGACGTATTTCATTCGAGCATTCGTGAAAAGTTGAAGAAATTGATAAAGCGCAATAAATTAGTTTGTGTTTAGATTTGAAGCTATGTAGTCTGGTTAGCAGTGGCAAAAAACCAAAATTTCTAAATTTATCCTCAATCATTGATTAAAAATGGATATTCATAAATGGCAACCGGAAAATTTCCTAAGTTCAGAAGAGCCATGCGAACCGTACGCCTGCATTATACTTAATCGTCCCATTCATTTCGAGCCGATTGTTTTTCAAAGTCTTTGGAAAAATGGTTTAGTATATTTTTTGAATGTTTTTTTTCTTTCTCTTTGTTTTCTTCAATTGTTATTTTTATTTGCAATCGTTCGACAGCCAAGTGTCGTGTTTTGGTTGATGGTGGTGCTAATCGATGGTTTGATTACGTGGCCAAACATAATTTACAAGATGTTATCGAACCACCGACTTTTTGTACCGGTGACATGGATTCGATAACCGATGAGTCTATCAAACGATTGAATCAAATGAATTGCCAACTCATTGAGACACCCGATCAAGACGAAACCGATTGTACCAAATCAGTTTTTACAATGTCACCTTTTTTTATCGCTGATAACGTGAGTTATTGTTTAATTGAAACATCAACATTTCATTCATTTTGCATTGGTTTTTGGTGAATAAATTCCTTTATATTTCACAGATTAAAAATATATTGATGTTTACCGACTTTGGCGGTCGCATCGACCACACATTATCACAAATTAATACGCTTTACAAGACGTTATCGAAGGAAATGCGCGTTTATTTAATAAGTCATGATACACTTTCATGGTTGCTATGCTCCGGTCAGAATGAAATCCAAATACCTCAAAAACTCGTAAATGATCAAGTCTGGTGCTCTTATATACCCATGAGTGGAAAAACGTCTGTCACAACCAGAGGCCTAAAATGGGATCTGAGTAGGTTTAGGAACATTTATTGTGGTATAAATGAGTGAAAGTTGTTGATTTCTTTTTTTTTTTAATTTTTGATCAGCAGATGGAACGGTTGAATTTGGTGGCATCATAAGCTCATCAAACACATATAAAGACACAATTGTCAGTATCCAAAGCGATAAATATCTTTTTTGGTCAATGGGAACGCAAAAAGAATGAAATATGTATTTATTTTCCAATTGTTTCGTACTGTCTATAGCTTTGAGTGAATTGAATAAAAGACTACAATATTTTACTTATTGAAACTATTTTTTTGACATTTTATTCCATCAAAAGCAAAAAAAAAAACGGATTGTTTACACATGAAACGCAAATGAGATAAACATGGATGACCGTGGAAAAAACCTGTTTCACGTTCCTATTGTTAGTGAATAATATATAAAAATTTTAATATTTATTAATACAATAAATGCTTATCGGAAAAAAGGAAAATACTCAAAGATTTTGCGGCACGCGACAAAAAATTTCATAAAATCACGATGCAGGACTACAATTTCCCAGGCCATGGATTAATTTTTCCAAAACATAAACCATATTCGGCCGATCGGCTAAGTTTTGATTTGTACAAACCAAACCCATTCTTATGAAATATTCAAATGCTGGAAAATTGTCATCATCAATTTCCATTGTTTTGTCGACATATTTTTGAATATTTTCAAATGTTGTATCCTTATTGTACTCTGACCACATATGTTTGGCCAAAAATGCATTTTCACCATCACGTTCTCTATCAATAGCTCGTAGGCCAGTCATTAATTCAAATAAAACGACCCCATACGAAAAGGTGTCCACCTTAACACTGAGTGTGTGTTGTCTTAAAAATTCATTGGGCACATAGCCTCGGGTCCCATAAACACCAGAGATTTCCATTGATTCAAGCGAACCTTCTCGTACCAATCCAAAATCCCCTATTTTCGGTGCCAAACATGAATCTAAGAGAATATTAGCCGGCTTGACATCACCATGAATAAGTGGCTTCTCCATAAATGTATGCAAATATTGCAATCCACGAGCTGTTCCGATGGCAATTGATTTTCGTTGTTTAAACGTTAACGGCAACTCTGAGCCTCTTGGTTTGCGTAAACGCCGTTCCAATGATCCATTAACCATAAATTGATACACAAGACATGGATCTGGTCCATCGTTACTGAATCCATACAATGGAAGAACGTTATCATGACGGCATTGATTTAACCATCTCAATTCATTGATGCTTTGAGCTACTTGAATTTTGATTTTCTTCTTTTCATCGGTATCTTTTTTCTGATATGCGATTTTTTTGATTGCAACTTCGGTATTTTTCCAATTACCTCGGTAAACAATGCCAAAGCCACCTCTGCCCAACACCAAATCGCCACTCCAATTGGATGTGGCTGTTTGTAAATCAGCATATGGTATTCGCGGCATTACACCGGCACTTTTGTCAATTTTATTGATTGGATTGTCAAATTCGGTATCGTCGGTATCCTATTAAATATACGAAACCCATAGTCAGAATTACGAACTACAGTGTAATGAGCGAAAATTATTTGCAAATTGCAATAAAGATTCCACGTACCGTTATTGATGAGTGGGTGTTGTTCGATTCATCGCTCAATATTGGTCCATTCATTTTCTTTTTCGATTTAGATGACGATACTTGCAATAATATATCAAATTTAGGCTGATTGTTTAAAATCAAACGATGATATTTTCTTTCAACATGCTTTCGCAGATATTCCATCGCTGAATATTGTTGCGAACTGCATGACGAAAAATTGGAAAAAGGAAAAAAAAATCATTTAAAAAATTGTATTAACAAAATTTTTCAGTTCATTTTTCAATTGCTTACTAATATAAAGCCATGAATAGTTCCGTGATTTTGTGATTCTGGTCGCCCCAATGAGAAATCAAGATTTCGGTCGGCGATTGTTGTTTGGTTTTGGCCAAATGTTTGAATTGCTGTTCAAAAAAGAAATATAATTAAATATTATTATACATATGTATGACGTCTTAAATGTGAAATATTTCAAAATATAAAGTGTTATAGCTTTTATAAATTTAAATAAATTCGACGTTCGATAATTCCATGTTTTTCTCTTTCCGAGAAATTTCATTACAAATTGTTACTTCATATAGCAACCATTTGGTTATCAATACGCTTAATAGAACTGGTTTTTTATTTATAAATTCAAGTGAAACTTAAATAACGTTAGATGATGGAATTGTATGGGTTTTTTTTAAATTCTTTAATGTGCAGCAGTCAGTTGAATGCTTTGCTGCACCTCTTAAATGTATTAAGAGTCAAAATATCAAAATAATAATAATCGAATAGACGAATGATGAGACCAAAACATAGAAATTATATATTTATTGATGACCACTGACCACAAACGTCGCAGCCATAAGCTTCCTCCAAAATGAAAAACGCTATATAGGAGGAAGATGGCACCAATCGATAGATCTCCAAAAATAATATTAGTCTAGGAAGAGTTTTACATTAAGCAATTTAAAATGAAATAAATTAAAATACAAATCGACTTCACGCGCAGAGTAACGACAGTGTTTTTCACAGTCATCGATATACTGAAGACATATCGGATTGAATAAATGGACAACTTTTATACAAACTGTTCAGTTGCGAATAGCGTTTTTTTTTTGCTGCAGTAAAGACTTACAATAATATCTTGTTCTGAAAAGCCCATGAAACGGGCTACCCGTTCCCATGCATTGTCTTTGTCAAGATAATAACAAATGCCCATTAGATCCGCCTCTGGAATGTTATAGACATAATCACTGCTATCGACACAATTAGTGGATGAAGTTGATGCGCTATCTGAGCCAGGCGGTACTGTGCCAACACTCATTTCAATATTATTAATGTTTTTTTTCTTCCAAGAATTGATTACTTCTTTTTCGTGAGTAACGCCTTTGATTGTGTGATTCACTTGTTTGTTTATTTATGTCTTCGATTTGACTATATTCACTTTTGTCGAAAATCCAATGATCGAGTCTGGAATTTTAATTTTTATTCCTTTTTATTCTTTTTGACAAATAATTGTCTGAAAGTCACGTTCAACAATAAAATTATGGAATTTACACTTTGAAAAAATTATGGAACGAATAAATTGATGATGGTGAAAATTTATTAAACGGGTGGGTCGGAGCCAAATGTCCACTTGTCTTTTCTTCTATGATCAGATTAAAATGTAAAACACAAAATACTTTTTGGACAACGGTTTGGAATGAGAATGAGAAACACGAATCTAGCTTTGAGCTGATAACATCGAAAAAATAAGCTATTTTTCGTCAAAAAATTAAAAAAAGAAATGATAAGGAAAGTTCATTCACTAGTCATAGTTTTTATATGCGACTGTCATTTTGAAAAAATATAGAATACTTGCGAAAATTCACTTTTATTTTGTGCCTGTCTTCAATAAGCAAAATTTATTGCGAAACAGTTCTGACGAAAAATATGCAAATTACAAACGAAATAGCGATTGATCACAATGACGTGTTATCCAATACTAATGTTCGTATATCCACCGCAGCACAGAAGAGTTCAATGAATATAAACAATTGGTGGGGATCGTAAGCACCGTGACGTATTACACACAGAAACAAGACTCAATGTATACAGATAACAGATATGCATATGCATGAGTATTGTAATCTATTGAGCTATTATTTTCTTTTTTTCGGGCGCTAATTCATGTTTCGATATGAAATATAGATAACACAACAAACAAAATCATCATTATTTTTCATATAACATGAAAATTAACCAGTTTTATTCAAAAAAAAAAATGCACACTTAAAAGACAATCGAAAATTTGTCAAAAAATATTTTATTGAATCTGATCGGATGTAACCGGTGTTGGTGGCGTCGTTAAATGTTCAGGAAAATCTAATAATTCAATTTTGGTAGCTTTCATTGCGACACCTTCAGGCAAATTTCGTTCAATATATTCCAAAAATGTTGATAACGTTGATCCGGTCAATCGATGAAAATGCATATGATGATAATATGTTCGGAATTCATATTGAACTCGATGCTTCTTGTGAACATAAGCCGATTTCAGAATTGTGTGTCGATCGATTGAGTATTTTGGAGATGGAACCCAACTAAAATATGAAAAAAAAACAAAATATTTAAATTATTCCTGTCGATTTGAACTGATATGAGGTACTACCTACCAATCACCTAAATCAATGTCCAAATGTTTTGCTGCTTCTCTTGAAAATGTCACGTAACTTTTCATTACCATTGGATCATGGCCACGTAATTCAATTTCCAAACTTTTGTATAATTTGTCATCTTCAGTTTTATCTTCTGGTTTTTCGCTGATATTTTGTATTGCACAAAAAGATCGAAGTGGCTGTACTCCATACAAACCATTCAAACGGGAAGTCGGTTGAAGTTTTGATAAGAATTGCTGGAATTTAAAGGTCATTTGTTTTGTTAACAAAAATAGTTCAATTTAACGGAATAATTATTGACTCACTCTCAGCATTTTATCTCCTTTTTGGTATTCCGGGTGTTCGAGATGCTATCAAAAGTAATTTGGATTTTCTTTCCAATTTTTTTCTTTGTGGTTAAGCTCAATCCGACGAAATGATGACATTTGCTATGCGACCTCTGGTGTACAATGAGTGAAATCAAACGAAATGTCAGAAATAATATCCCAATGGAAATTTTTCGCAGCTAACAAAAACGTTGACATGATACGAAATTGATCGATTTCTCTTGAAATATTTCATAATAATCATCGCAACGGAATGCAAAAGTAACGTATTCGACAAAGTAAAGAAATGATTGGATGATTTCCATTCAAATAACGCTCATTCAAATATTTTTGATTCTTTTTTTCTTTTTCTTTTTTTTTTTTTTTGACAAAAAAGCACTTGTATGCACAATTGAGAGTAGCAACAGCTGATGTGACAGTCGCATTGCATGCGATAGCTCATTCAATCACAGCTAAACAATACGTACGAAAGTCGGGTTTTTTCTCTCCGTTTGCATTAAAATGCACGAGTTTGCGGTGTATTCAACACAACCAGAGACACATTTCCGTGTCATTTCGAATAAAAAATCATCCATTGAGCATCGGAATTTGAATGAATTAATCCAGGAACGAATAAAAGGTGAAAAACGTTTTTTCGGCATTGAAATTTCGCCATCGCCAACGGGACGAAATTTGGATTATAATTGTTTTGGTGACCTTCAACCATTGTTCACATCAATAACATGGCTTTTTGATCACAACATAATTTGTGAACCAATTTCAAATGCACCGGCTATAGCACTTACCCGGTCTGTAAACGAATGTAATCCAGCCCTATTGCACTTGACATGTTATGAGCTTTCAAATGCCAAATTACAAGAGATCATCGATAATGGTGTCACGAATTTCTTTGCATTACGTGGAGGTTTGTATTCGTTGCCATTTGCCATTGAAACTAAAACCGCACACATAAATTCAAACAACAAATGGAATGAAAAAAAAAAACAATCCAATTATTTTCTCTTTTATTTTTTCATTTCAGATCTTGAAAGTGCAGAACAACCTTGGAAATTTGCCATCGATTTGGTGAAAGCGATACGTCAAATAAAATGTGATGCAACAATTGGTGTAGCCGGTTATCCAGAAATACATCGAACAGCCATTAGTGCCATGGAAGATTTGAAAAATCTTAAAGCAAAAGTGGATGCCGGTGCGGATTTTATTATAACAAATACTTGTTTCAACATCCACAAATTGACCGAATTCATAAGATCATGTCGTTCCATTGGAATAACAGTGCCAATTATACCGGGTATCTATGTGCCAACATCGTTTGCTGAAATGACTCAAATGTGTGAAATTTGTAATGTTATCGTACCGGCCCAACAAATGGAAATATTTCAACGTTATCAACATGATAACGAACTTTTTGGTAAATTTGCAATCGAAAATGCTACGGAATTTATTGGGAAATTATTTGCATTTGATTTTGAACGTATACCAGGCGTTCATTTTTTTACTTTAAATAAATACGAACATATTGTTAAAGTTGTGCAAAACTGTGATTTTACAAATCAATAAAATGTTTTGCAATTGAAAACATTCAGCGATTTACCTTTTGCTCTTTTCTTTATTTGTTGGTAGACACATTGGAATCCCAATGGGGCACATTCGAGACTCGAGACTCAAGTGCGTATGTATTTCGGTTTACATTTCATCAACAATTTCTGAAGTGTATCGTAAATCGTTTGTTTTTGTTTACAAATTGAATACGTGTTAAGTGACAAACGATAATAGCTATGTTTGGAGCCACATTTCCCGTCCATCAGCCATCTGGTTGCATTTATTATTACATACGCCATACAAAGATAAAGCATTAGGTTTCTTATACATAAAATTGAAGGTGTTTTCAGTTGTTCATTTTTTGCAAACATTTCTAAGAAGAAAAAAAACCAAAAAGATTAGAACAGAAAAAAATAAAGCGAATCAAACATGATGCTCCTGAATACTGAATACTGGATTCCATCCAAAAAAAAAAGGGGAAAAATGTTAACGCATGTCCAATGGACACCGATTGACGATGTCAATGCATTTTTCTACTAAAAATACACCGAACGAATGAAATGAATTACTTTCTCCTATATTGCGTGCTTCGGTGCTGACGATGTGTGAATAGTTCAAAAACAGAAGAAAAAAAATACAGAAAAAATCCAAACACAAATCCAAATAGATATTCAAACAAAAACACCGAACGCTGAACGCTTTCCAATTCGGATATATTTGGTTCTGAGTTCTTTACATTTTTCGTTGAGATTCAGTCTGTTATCGAAGTAGCTCAAATCCAGTCGATGTTGTTGATTCATTTGGTGCACATAAAATACATATCACAACCGAATAAACGTTTCTCACATTTCCAAGCCGAATAAATTTTATTTTGTGTGTAATATTCTAATTCTGTATTCTACTCTATCGTCATCATTGTCTATCGGATCTTGTTGTATACCGCTTAATTCGGTGTTTATTAGTGTGTGAGCTACGCATTTTCCGTATAACAGAAAAGACGGAATAAAGTTTTTGTTGTTATTTTTTTTCTACTTCTTCTCTTTCACAAACAATACAAAACGGCGAGATTCCTTTTCGCATCATTTGAGCGCGTTTTTCTTTTTTTATCATTCACAAAATTCGAATAAGTTGCTGCCTGTTGTTGGTGTGAACGCACACACAATTCACATTTCATTTGTTTGCCAGTTGAAACCGGATTGAAAATAGATTTATTATATTTTATCGGTTTTTTTGTGCTTTGACTTCTGAATAAGTGCAAATTATTGAAATGCATTCGTAAATTTGTAGCAAAAAACAAAAAACAACACAAAAAAACACAGCAAAAATTCGGTAAAGAATTTTCTGTGGGACTCTCAAAGTGTGAAAAAAACAATTTATTTTAATAACAAGAACTCCAATTTAGAAAAAAGAACTCAATGTAAATTAGCGCATCATCATAATAGCCAATTGTGGGCGAGATAAAAAGGAGCTGAACGTTGTGACTCTATTTACATTGCCAAAAAAAATTGTACGTAAGAAGCAGAGGCAAAAGCAAAAACAAATCATATCTACAAATTTAATATATGCAACAGCCATCAATGAAAAATAATAATTGATAAAGATAAATTATCGTTGAATGAATGAATTCGAGGAAAATTTGTTTTTTCCGTGTTTGACTTTGAATTGAAATAAAACTCATTACATAATAATAAACGACCAAGGATCCAGCGGCAATGCAAAGATATTAAAAGAAACAGCCAAGAAAACAAATCAGAAAAAGGCCAAAACATTCAAACGGAAACAAACTTTGCGAACAAAGTGTTTTAAATCAACGCTCGTCTGTATGTAAATGATGTGGCATTTTGCAAAGCATAACAAACAAGCATTGAGCATATAATGTAGACATTTAGATAAAAATTGCGTTGTTAATGCATAATTCGTGTTCAGAGTAATTAAAAGCATTGTGTGCTGTATACTGTATGTGTGTCAATTTGGTTCGCTTATTTGCAGATGCGATACGGTGCCGAGCACGAAACCCAAATCATTTATCATAATATACAATTTGATAAATGTAAATGATGAACGTATATGTTGTTTGATGTTCGGGTACCTGAGTTTTGTGCATCATTCTGATATGAATCTACATGATTTGGTTGTTCCATTTAAACATTTCAAATGTGTCGTAAGTGAAAATTGTTGAAATGATACGAATTATGATAGTAGTTTGAAATTTGAACTGAAGTTAAAAACGAGGCCCAACGCTCCAGAAATAGAAATATATTTTATGGAATGAAAAGAACCCGAACATTTAAAATCACGAGCTGTGAGTCCAAACTGTGAACATTTCCAAAAATCCCGCCATATGATCCAAAATAACAAATTTTTGTGACTAATTCGCCGGAAAAAGAAACTGAATACATATTCACCATTATTACGGTCCAGTTGTGCACATAAGCTTCTTGCATAATATATCCAACAACAAAAAAACCACCAAAGAAAATTCTAATATTCTAAAGTATATGGCATAAAGAGTCGAATTGAACCAGCAAATTTTCAAAATCGCCTTGAATAATTTATTTTGAGGTTTAACATTCACAAAATAAACAGAGCTAACGATAAAAGACGGAAGAAAAAGAGAAAAACGATATTTTATGTATGTGAATGGTGAGTGACTGAAAGCAATTTATGAAGTGAAAAATATTATGCACACATAACCCAAATACACGAAAGAAGAAAGAAGAAAGAAAGAGAAAAAAAACTGAATGACGCGTGCACTATGCACATTGGATTAAGAAGTTTCGTTCCTTCTGGCGATAGAGAGTTAAAATAGGAAAATTCCAAATTGTCGAATAGTCGAATGACGTGCATCAATTTGTTTATCTTGGCATTTGTTGAAATATATAAGAATTTTAGTAAAAAGTTTGTTTGACAGAAACTCGGTCCATTGGTGAATAGTAGAGCCATACTACGCGCACTGGTTGCCAAACATAAATTCTGTTGTTCAGGCAACAAAGTTTATAAACTTGTGAACAAAAGTGAACACAAAAAGTGAACACAAAAACCAAAATCATTGCGTTCAGAACGCATATTCGTTTATATATTCTGAAACGAGATTTAACGGGAGAGGAACTTTGTGCCAATTTCACTCTAATCCAGGAAACAGGTAATTTGTTGTTTCTCTCTCTATCTATCTCTCTCTCTCTCTCTTTATCTTTAGATTCAAGATTTAATGCACAGATAAATAGAATCAAAATAATTATTCATATCGAAATTTTGGTAGTTAATTTTGAATAGAAAAATCGGCTGATGATAACGAATCCAAAAAAAAAACCATTTATTCGCATGTTCATTGTTCATGCACCTTCAAAATACAAGTTTTTGTTTGCTCTTTACACTCGAAATTCATTTTCCATTTTATTCAAAGGTTCATTTTCGACTGGAATATATCCATGTGGGAAAATTACAAGATCCACATCTCATTTTATAATTGGTTTTATGTGGCGTTTTGTAAAACTGGTCATTTTTTCAACAAAACTCATTTATTATCATGGAAATGAGAAATTTTTAGTATCAGATTTTTATCAATAATTAATTAAATGTAACGAATTTGCTTATCATCGTTAATGTATGCTAATTAAATCATTTGACGTGCTCATCACACGTTTTTGGCCACTGATACTTTTCAGAGGCTAATTTGATTTGTGGCAAATTAGAAGAGCATCTCGTTTTCGAAGGATGATTTATTTTGCATTTGGTACCAACTAATAATTATTCAGTGTTTATCTATCTTCCTCGTTTCCACTGGCACTGTTTCTCTGCCTCTATATTCTCATATGATTATTTGTGTGTGTGTGTGTTTGTGTGGATGACAAATTCAATTTGAAATTCAATGCTTTGTATATTTTCTCAGCATTATTTATTTGCTTTCGGTCAATGATTCATTCAATACAATTGAAATGACATTCATCATTTGTATTTGTATTCGTATTTGTATTTGGTATGCTGAATTCTATATTTATTCAAATGAAATCGGACACACAATGTAAAAAAAAGTCGCAAATGCAAAGCCATCATCGATCGTCATCGTAATCATTATTGATGCTGAAATATAAAAGGATTCTCCCTCACTCGTTCGCATCCCTTTGTAAAGTGACAACAAAATAAAATTTATGTTTTCCGTTCTTGAAGCCTTTTTTATACAAATTTAACAGTTTTTTTTTGTTTTCATACTATCGATTCAGACAATGTTTATTTTTTACCGTATATCACATACGGAATACTAAGTTTCAGTTTGTAAAGCATAACACTGTGCACATAGCGTTCATTTTGATGATTTGTTTTTTATTCATTTTTTTCCTTTGCTTTGATAACGACTTGACGACGAACACAAAGTAATATCTGTGTCAAAGTGGCCATGCACAACAACTGAATGAGGGAAAAATCGGGAAAAGCGAACAGCACAGAGTCTGAGCCATTTATTGCGAAGCAAGAAAGAAAACGAAAGAGAAATTCGGCGATAATAAATATACGATGAAAATGTTGCAAAACACATTTGCTTCAGAATACTGCGACATACAGACTAGCGCAAAATGTTGAGGGGTGACAAACGGAGAATCAAAAAAAAGAAAAAACAAAAAAAAATGTTCCGAAAAGTATAAAAACCGTGTCATTTACTGGTGCGACGGCTTCCATTTCTATTTATTATAATATTTTGAGAAAACTGTGAAGTGATGAAAATGAAAACAAACAAGTGTCAAAAGCATGCACCGAAGCGATGACATAAAACACATAGTGAAAAGAACACAAATTTCTTTTGATATTTAAAATTTTATTCAAATGACAAATCATTAACGGCTGTTGGTGATAGATGGAACAAGGGACTTCATCACCAACCCGATTCAAAGACATCGATGCTTCCATTGTTGCTGTGATTTTCGTCAATTTTTATTTAATATTATCTTGTGACCAAAAAATTTTAAAATATTTTACAATGATTTCAAATAATTATTCTATTGGGACCAGTCACTTGAATCGGCGCTAAGGATATGGTAACAATAATATAAATTCCATAAAAATGCCAACTATAAGTGCTGCGATTCGTTCAAAGAACGAAGCATCTCGTGCAAAAAATCGACGCCATGCCATTTTTGCCAGTAGCTCATCGGCCTGACGAATAATTATCATATCCGAATTCCAATCATATGATAGATCATGTTCTCGACAGGCCTCATCTAAGCCATTGATGGCGGTGTCATTATTCCGTAGGCGTTCACATAATCTTGTACCCGGACCACAAAAATGATACTGAAATCGTATCCGATAAATTATTATTTTAACACTCGCTCGAATCCATACAATTCACAATCGATTTTATTAGTTTCGATGAATTTTCTTACCGTGGGCAAATGAAGTTCCATTGTCGTATCAGTACAATTTTCGTCTATTGTAATGTAAATCTCTCCACCATGAGGGGCAGCATTCGTTATAACGATGATGCTTGCCAATATGAAAACCATGCCCTTGAAATATAGAATTAGAAAAAAAATATTCACAATTTTTTAAAATGGAATCCATCCAATGCAGGTTCTTTTGCCAAAAACTACTTTTTCTTACTTTCACCAGAATCATTTTCTTTTTTTTAAATTCTAAACTTCAAAACTTGGTTTCTATGTCAAAATGTTTACTGTTCACCTGTCACGTTTCAATTGTTGTTTATGATCTAGGATGTTCATGCACAACATCTGACATACATCAGAGTTCAAGGATTAAAACTAATTAAATGTTAAATCTTTCTTAAATAGTGTTGCCATTGGCAAGTTTTTAGATAAATGTCAACCATTGATGTTCATCTGGTCAAATTTCATGTCCGAAATAGATGAAGCGAATTTAAGACTCTTAAGAGCAATCCTTTATATCGATAGACTTGAAGACAGACAGTAAAGTGCCATTATGACCAATGGATTACCCATTAGTTGAAGCCAATATCAAATAGTAACAAAAGATGTGTAATTACTGAGAAAGAGCTACGAACAGCTTTGCCCATTAGTCACCGGATCTGACAGTCTTTTTTGGCAGAATCTGTGGGGGGTCATTTAATATTTTAATTACCTTCAGGTGAAGATTTTTACATCCATGGCTAAACCGTGAATATCGATAGAAAAAAACATACAAGATTAATTTTTTCAGAATGGATCAGTTTTTATTAAAGTTTAAATTCTTCGGAAATAAGATCGAAGTGAATCAATGACCGGTCGAACAGCATGTAACATTGTTTCCATTGCTGTAGCAACTGCAAATGCAGCAGCCCGTTCTTCAGCCGAAGCATCCAATGAAAAAAAACGTTTCCATGCGTTTTTTGCCAAAATGTAGTCAGCTTCGGCACGTTCCCATCTGTATATACTTTTTCCATATGCAATATCATGTTCACGGCAAGCATCGTCCAATTGATTTATTCCTGGCATATGCCATTCTAAGCGTTCACATAGTTCGATTCCAGGTCCACAGTAACGATACTTTAAAAATGAAAATTGACATTGATTTTGGAATAACAAGAAATTTGAATTTGATTAAAAGCAACTTACCGACGGCAAATGCAATTCAATTGGAATAATATTTTCTGTTGGATGAAATGACGAAAATTCAATAATATACTATATGATTTTATGAAAAGCTTACAAACCTGAACAAGGAGCAGCAATCACCAGAAAGTTAAGACTCACCAAATGGAAAATAACAATCTACAAATAAGAGAATTAAATAAGTGAAAAATCATAAACAGTTCATTCTATTGTATATTTCATCAAACTTTTAACATGGTGAAAACGTTTTTGGTCTTCTCTGTGTCACTGTTCGATTGTAAATGGGAATTACGTGTGTTGAATAAGTTTCGAAGCTCGAAGCACAAACAACGAATAGAATGGGTCGCATTCAATTTTAAAAGAAATTCGAATTTTAACACATGATCTTTCATGCTGAGTGATATGTCAATGCGTTTTTAATGACATGTCATTAAAATACATAGTATTGCAAATCTAAAATCCTAACAGTGAATATTCCAAAATCCAAAGTTCTTGTTTTCGATCAGCGTCAATTCGTTTCTATTAACATATTGTGAGTGGCGTCAAATTAATCACGATGGGTTAAATTTTATTTTACAAATTATCCCATTGCCACTGGCTACAGCTAATAACTCTATATATTCCGCCACTAATAACGAAATTGGTTGGTCCGTCTACCTGTCTGCAGGCCCGTCCTAATTATGCTATACTATTTGTAGGCCGAAACATTTGAACAGGTATAGCAGGTATAAGGTTGTTCCATTGACCATAGCAATATCTTAGAAGATTCAACATTTAGTTATGCCCGAGTTCTTGAATCGTTGTTCTGCATATATCGTAGCGCATAGACAACATAAATCATTCTCAACTGAAATTTGACCGGTAAACTGTCGGGCAAAGAATTAGGTTCGATCGACCCATTTTCCTTGAAAAAGTGTGTTGAAATAACTCTAACCAGCAATGAATAAATCAAGAATTAACAAATTTTTTTGTTGTGAGTTATATGTTCAATTATTATCAAAGAAAAAGTAATGAAATTCTTGAAATAAGCTCAATAAAATCTGCTTTCTTTTTGGAATTAGTTGAATTCTTTCATGCTTTTATTTTTTGAATTGTACAATTG
>GL501492.1:965268-1003998 GCA_000149185.1 Mayetiola destructor
AAACTTCTTATGTCTTACAATATGCGGCCGAAAGTCAAATGATTTCAACATTGGTAAAATTGTTGATTGCCAGTTCAATGGTTTGAATTTATACTTGTCGCATGAAAGGCATAAAGTAATATATGCGGTCACATCATTCGAATTCACTTTTCCATTTTCAAAGAGTTTTGACATCGATTCAATGCCCTCATGCCAATAACCCTGAAATGAAAATTCGTTTTATTATTTTTACGAAAAATGAACATTGAATATTTTTACAATATGATTTAAAGTACCATCCGAATGAGGTTCTTGAAACAATAAAACGTTTGCGGTTTATTGCTTCCATTCAAGTAATCAAAGATGAATTGAATGAGACCCGAATTCTCAAACGCCCGTTTATCCATTTTATCGCTATTCTCATTGTACTCGAATAGTGAAAGTAACAGTTCTACATCTCTTAATTTGGGATTACATTTGCACCACATCTGGACCATTTTATTTAAGCATTCAACAACTTGCTTTTCCAGATAATTGAATTGAGAGAATAAACTCAGAACTTGGGTGATGTTGCTGATATTAAAATGTCCGTCAGCCATCATCAGAAAATACGATAAACGACTCAAATCTCTGGCTGAAATGATGTTTGCATTGTTGCGCATGTATTTCATGGTCGTTAATAGATTTTCGAAATCGTTGCATTCGTCTAATATTCGATCAACGTTCTCAATAAATGTCCTCTGAATTTTCGTTCGCAATATCTCATAAATTGAGTTGAGCCTCATTCTCTGTATGAGATAATCTAAGAAGGCCATATCTTTGAATTCAAGGTCACGAATTTTCGATATCAATGCATTCATAACACATTTATTAATTGGATTATTTCTTAATTGTTCGTGATTCATGATTCCTATCATTATTCCAACAATCTCCGATCCACTCATTTGATCAATAATTTGCATTGTTTGACTAAGGAATGCCTGGAATTTCGGTTTTTGGACGTCTATAGCGCTGATATTTTTTGTTTCATTCAAACCGTTGAAAAATTCAATCACAATTTTGGGATTCACATTTGCACCATTCGATGGCAATCGTGAAATGATTCTATGTGATTCCTTGAATTTGGCAAATTTAGGTCCTAATTCAGACAATGAAAATTCGTTCAATGAAAATCACGAATCTTTGTAGTAAAAATAAATTGTGCGAAAATGTTACCTTCAGTCACAAAACCGCGTGATTCATTCAAAATATTTTCAAGTTTTTCGGCAAACGGCGAACTAAAGTATTTTGGTGATTTAAGCAAAGCTCCTATCAAATCAATGTCAGTATGACCAAGTGTATTGAGGTCTGAGGCGAACCGAGGCCAATCAAAATACGTTTGCTGTGCAATATGTTTTCTGAAGTCGAATTTTTCCAAAGCAGGCACAATTGATGACTTCCAGTTTGTTGGCGTGTACTTATATTTTTCACAGCACGAACACAAAGTAATGAAAAAGTTCACATTTGAATGGATAAGACCCCTTTCGAAAAGTTGTGACATCGAGTCAATGCTTTGTCGCCAATATCCCTGAAATGTGTACAAGTTTTTGTGTCATCTCAACAAATCAATTAACGCATAATATTCTTACTAAATTAATGAGACTCGTGAAACATCCGACGGCCCTTTCTTCATATTTATCCTCCTCCAGAAACTTGAATACAAATCGAATGAAACCAGCATCCTCTAACGCTCGTTTATTTATTATTTTCGAATTTTCGAGTAGCGAGAGCAGCAGTTCAACATCTCGGAACTGTGGATTACGTTGAAACCATAATTCAACCATTTTATTCAATATCTGTATCGATTTTTTGCTCAAATGATTGAATTGCGAATATAAATAGATAATATTCTTGATATCATCGATACTAAAATAATTATAATTATTGTCAGATCGCATCAAACACACTGCAAGCTTATCCAGCGCTTCGATAGAAACAATGTCCACATTTCTACTCATGTAATTGAAGACTGGTTTGATTTCTTTAAAGTTTTTACAATTATCAAGCAATTCATCAATCTTAAATAGGTAATTAAATTGTATTTTCTTTCGTAGATCCTTATAGAGATCATTTAATTTCAATTTTTGAATTAAATAATCCAAAAACGCTAAATCACGGAATGGGATGTCTTGAATTTTCGATATCAATGCATTCACAACGCAATCATTCATTTCATGATTTATGAGTGATTTGTTGTTAATAATTCCAATCAAAACTTGGCAAATTTCACACCCAGTCATTTGATGAATTACTGACGACTGCACATTATCAAGAAATTTCTGGAATTTTTCTTTCCTCACATCTTCGACAGTAACACAATCCATCTTTTGTATGCTTTGGAAGAAATCGTAAACGTTTTTCGGTTGCAGTTTTTCATCAATCGATGGTAATTTCCATGACACTCGGATCGATTGTTTCCAAATTGGCCGGCCTGAAATTTTTTCATCATATAAACGTTTCATTTGTAAAAATATGGAGCTAAAAATTATTTATTCTACGCTTACTTTTAAAATGAAGCTGACTGACATTGAAATTCCGCAATGGAATCATCACCATAAATTCTGTTCTTTTTATCAAACAGGAACATATTTGATCAAAGATAACATTTTTGATGGTGCTAAAAATATCTGCTAAAAAAATTTTACTATTTTCAAAATATTCGCGATAAATTCCTGCAATTCGTTGAATTTGTTTGAATAATAAAATATTTGTTGGTTAGGCAACATTAGGTGACTTTAGTCGCAATATTTGCTCCTTTGTCGTGTATTTTAATGCAAATATTCGAACCAATCCAATGGCCATTAAACGCACTCACCCATTTTTTGACATTTCTCAAAACGTCAGTTCATTTTTATCTCAATCATACAAAAAAAAAAGAACAAGTCAAAGAATCAAAACAAAAACAACCATTCATTTATTTTGCATTGGATTTTTTATATTGTCCATATCAAAGCATGTCCAAACACCCCAATAAATGATGGCTGAAAACAAAGTGATAATAATCGACGAAAGCCGAAAAAATAATTTTCTTTCATTAAAAGACAAAGCAGAAATTTTAGAGCGATTAGATAATGGAGCGACAGCAAGTCATTTGGCCCGTGAATATGGCATATCAAAATCAACAATATCCCGTTTTAAAAAGCGAAAAACCCGAATCCAAGAAGCTGTAACCAACATTTATCCAAATAATACCGATCGTCGAACAATGCGTGGAACATTTCATCCAAAAATGGAACAAGCCCTTTACAAATGGTACATTAAGCTGTCCGAAAAAAATATTGATGTATCCGCATCAATGCTACGATATCAGGCTCAAGTTTTTTATCGAGAATTTCAAGAGAGTAATTATAGCTTTTCGGCGAGTACTGGTTGGCTAAAAAATTTCCAAAAACGTTTTGGCATTCGAAGTTTGACAGGCGATAAAGCAGTTGAGCTGCATGAACACAAATCAAAATCGGTTAAAGTTGAACAAGAATGTGAAACAATTGAATATTTAATCGAAACAACCGATGACTGTGATGAAGAAGAAGAAGAAGAAGAAGAAAATTTACCACAAATTATCAAAACGATCACACCAACTGGTAATAATAATTCAAATGGTGATGAAGATTGGGTTCAAGATGATGAAGCATATCGATGTTTAGAAACGGTTATCAAATGGTCAATGGAACGATCCGTTGATACACTTTATCTTACAATGTTAAGAAATCTCAAGGCAAAGGCTAAAAATTCGAAAAAATAGTATTTTTTTTTAAGTTCGATCGTACACTGACTGTACTTGTTCGTTTTTTCTTATAATAATTTTTTTGTCGTAAGCAGATTCGAATTAATTGATTCATATTCTTTTGAAAATAAATAAATCCATTCAAATCATGGTTGTTGTTAGTTTTATTGAATGGAAAGCGGAGAGCAGATTTTTGATCATTTTCTTAGAAAACGAATGAGTAATCCATTAAATCGGTTTATATGTTGTATAGCTGTATGTGCACACTATGCACAGTGACCAAAATATACACATTTGAATCGCTCACACCAAAACTGAACAATCAAAAAAAATATATAATTCATGTGACTATCATTGGGGCCCGCATATTTGTGTTGCAGGCCCAATGTGTATTGTCAACACACAAGTGAACACAATGAACAGCAAAACACATAAGTAAGCAAAATTCGTATGTATTTATACATGGAGCGACGAGTGTATCTTACGAACAACGAATGCAAACCTTTTTTTTTTTGTTTTTTATTTAAAGCAAACCATTTTAAAAAGACGGCCAATCCATTCCGTTCACAGTCAGTTCAGTATTGAATCTCGCCGGCATCACATTTCAAATTTTCTTTCAACAAATCAATTCTTGTTTTTTCATCTCTTGAATATATATAGTTTCATTTATAGTAGAAATAGATTGTGTGTGCGCCAGTGAATCAAAGTGCTAACAAAAATAAGCCAGTTTCCATTTGCGACGAGGAAAAAGTATAAAATTATCAGTGATTTTTGTATCAAGTATTCTTGGGTGTGTCAATTCTATTTGAAACAACGAAAAAAAAGGTCGTTCGATCCATTTTTGTTTTTTTTTTTGAAATCCAGTTCAAGTAAGTATTTGCACGAATGTTGTTGAAAGATCATTTTCTATATTTTGTTTCGCATACGAAATTATTTTTTGGTTTCATAAAAGTGAACACACCAATGTTGATGACGTTGTGAGCAAATAACCGTAAAGTATTAAAAATGCATATTGATGAGAAGAAAATTCGTCATACGCATTGTTTCGTTGAAATTTGCATTAGTATTTGGTATAAAGTATTCAGTCGACCTGCCAAATGACGTAATTCTACAAACATTTCAAAATCACAATCAAAATCAATCAAACGTGGCATTTAAGCAATGACAGTGAATTGAATCTTCCGCATATATATTCTTTCGCAAACGAGTCTTTAGCCAATGTTCGCCATCATTTTTCTTTGTACCATATTTTTGCTGGATTCGAATTCAATTCCATTCAAAGAATTTTTTTTATTACATTCGAGCATCACTTAGGTTAGTGTAGGACAAATTGAATTTAAAAAAAACGTCTATTTCGGCAATCTACGTTTTTCTTTCCGGTTTCTTTTTGCTTGGTTTTGCGGCCGTTAATAAAAGAATCATCTGAAATGCTTTTGTTGGCTTATAATTTACAATATAATTTTTTTTTCATAGTCTTATTTTATTCGATTCATTTGCAAAAAAAAAAAAAAATTTTGAATTCATGTCGAGCCGGCGAAGAATGATGATTGTTTGTTTCAAATTATAAGACACTCGAAGTTGTGATGATGATGAAGAAGAAGAAGGTTTCTAAATTGTTTTCTCACTCGATTTTACGAGCGATTTAATATTTTGCACGAAATATAAAAACCAACTACAAATTTATGATTCGCGTCTTCATTAGCACTGTTTCGAAAAATGGAAATGTAAAATACACCAAGCTGAATTCGGTAGTAGTGATTGATGTGCGATGGTTTCAATTTTTCAGTATGAAATGAACAGCAATAAAATTTTTGAAAACAAAAATGAAAAATTTCTTTTGAAAGAATTCGGCATTTCTCAAAAGATTCCGCATTTTTGAAAAAATTTGGCATTTTGGAAAAATTCCGCGTTTTTGAAAAAATTCGGCATTTTGAGATCTTAAGAAAAACGATTTTATAACTTAATGTTTCACATCAAGCAATAATGTTTCACATCAAGCAATTCAAAAAAAATACCCAAAACTACTACAACAAAATTAACGATAAACTGGCTATCGCAAAGACAATGCAATGTAGATTCTGTAATTTATGCTAATGTTCTTCTTTGAAAATATTGTTATTAAGTTATTTAATTTCCGTCCCTTCCTACGGTAACGGCCACACATACTAGTAATTGGCTCGAGTAATGTATTGAAATAAACTGTGACTCATAATGTATGGAGTTGGAAGCCTTGTCTTCGTGATAAATCATCGAAACAAGAAACAAGGTGACATGTACAATGTACATGGTACGAGCATTGAACACGCATGAAAAATGTGAATTTAATGATGGACAGTGTGTCACTAGTCACTATCAACTAGCTATCATGGGTAGCGTTGTATCTCATGCCATTGAGCATGTTCATGATGATTGGACTTTTAGAAAATTAAATAATTCCACACTGTGGAACACAAAACATGCTGTATGTTAGTTGATAATAAAATCAATTCAATTGAAAAGAATGTGACAATGAGAAACGGAAATACATGTATGCAAACACATGGTTTTTGTTTCATTTCAAAAGCGGCATTGTTCAATAGCTTGTTCTATCAAATCATCAAAATAATATTCGAGGCCAAAAATTTGTTTGACATAGTGAACGGCAGTTATTTGAATCGACTTAGTTATGGATAATTGGAGATATTCCATTCCAAACCTTCTGTAATCGAAAAGGGGCAATCCATAAATGATATCTTTATGATTGAATGTTGAAGACAAAGACCTAAATTTCAATCAATCACTCACGGTTTTTTCGTTCTCTTTGCAAATCATCAATGTCAGCATCTTAAAAAGGCATCTGATGATTCATTTATTTCAAAGAATAAATCGCTAGTCACTTGATAAACAACTCGAACCATTTTTGTGCACACAGTAATTTTGAACTATGGTTTAGATATTAATCATTGCCTCATTATAATGATAATTTAATCGAATACATAAAAAATGCATGATGCGTCACACAGAGCTTTCCGCTCGCTCGCTTCCACCCCTGGTCACAACACATGATTCGTCGAAACTCAGCATTTATCAATAATTGAATGACGTAGTTGAATAGTTTACATTTTACTAACATTGTGACACATATGCTATGATGGTAAAGTCCAGTAGTTCAACCAGTTTTTTCTTCTTTGCTTTCGAATTTGTTCATTGAACGTTGTGTGATATGTGTGTGTGTTTATGAAATTGGCATCGCTCACATTGATGTTTAATTAGTTTCGATTATATCTGGTATTTAACATGAAACTTTGGAATAGCTAAACCCAGAAATATCTGAAAGCTGATCAAACAATCCCAAATAAAAATTGGAAATGATTGAAAAGGTTAATTTTTTGTTTGCCTGTTAATATTCAATGTATAATGTTTCCAACATTTAGCACACAACTTACCTAATTCCTGGTGAATATACAATCGAATCAAAAGGAAAGACAAACAACACGATTATTTATTAAACATAAAAGTATCATTCGTCCCTGCATTTAATAATGAAAACACTCCTAAAACAACAAACATCGAACACACCCCGAATGCGAATAGTTTCGTTAATTACATGATTTCCACGTTTGTTCATTTACAGATAACAGAAAGAAACCCAGATCAAAATGAGTTCAGCCGAATATTATCCATTCAAGGTAAGCCCATAACAATTATTTTCTTAATTTTTATTTCTTTTTTTTTCAAATAATATCATTCGAACCGCTGACCATATGAGTCCGATATAAACGATATATTGCTATAGATCGATTCAGGTTGAAAAAGTTGTATAGCATTCGAAAGAGAATTAATAATCTAATTTTGTCTAATAAAAAAAGCACAAAATGTTCACATGTTGTCGGTTTCATGACAAAGTCCGTTTAAAATATAGCTGCAACTCCCCTGTCACATGTGTAGACAGTGTTTTAAGGCCAATTCAATTAATTCAAATGATTTGTCCGTTAAAACAAGACAACCAACCATTTTCTTTTGACCAATAATGGAATAAAATCGACAAAAAATCGATTTAAAATTTCTATTTAGGCTAAAAGTATATTCTATATGGAACGAATACAAAGTGAAATAGAAAGTTTTCAATGCGATGGCACTTGCATTGGTGACAAATGTTATGTATGACACATAAAAAAAACCGAATGCACGCGAATCGCTTTCGCGCTGTTTTTCCCATTTTTGAATATATTCCGAAGAAAATTTCCGTAAAACATGCAATGTTCAATGTTCCATGACAAACAAAATATAAAATGATTACAAATTGCACAAGAAAAAAAAAGAGAAGACACCAGCGCAATGGAAAATTCTAATTGACGAACAAATAAATTCGTTTTGATTCAACAAAAATGAATGATAAACAGACACGTTCACAGTTTACACAGATATTCAGCGACTTTGATGAACAAATATTTTGATTCATATTTTGAATTTCGTGATAAACTTTCATTTTGAACTGCATTTCATTGTTGAATTTCAGTTTCCATGACAGGAATGAAAGGTTCAGTGTCGATGTCAACAAAAAAAAATAAATTACACAAAATAATGATATTCATAAAACGAAAGTGTGGCAAGTGTACGTTGTTCATGCGTGAGACAATATTCCTAGCAAATTCCATTTCAATCCATGTTCGCATATTGAAATGAGTTGGCACTTGGTACCCGGAATAGTTATCGTTTCATTTATCTATTTTTTTTTTTTCAATAGAATTTTGTGCCAACAAAAAGGTTACCAATTCCATTATGAAATAAATTGATTGTCAAAATTAAATCCATCACACGCACTCTCGTTTGAAATCCATATTATTTATTTTCATTACTTCTACGGCTTTTGAATGGGAAAATTTCCCATTTTACAATGTGGAAAAATTAAGGAATCAGTTAAATGAAACAGACAACACAGTTTGAACGGAAGAAAAGCGAAATTGAAATTTATAAAATTTCCGTTGAAAAACTATTCTAAAAGCCAAAATCCGTGAGCTTTATGGTTTCGCTGCTGATCCGCGTCCAACATACGGTTAAACAGCGAATAGCGAACACGGAACTGCAAACATGTATCAGACTGTGGATGGAATTTGGGATAGAGAAGAGAGAAAAAAACAAGACAAACAAAAACAAAAACAAAGACTTAAACGATGAATGGTGGAATCGTGTGCGAATGACGCCATACAATCAAATGCCGAAACCAAAGGATGTTGATGTTGATTGTGTGAATTTTATGGAGGAAACACAATCGTATGTTGGTAGTTAAGAAGACTGTGTGACTGCTCGCAGAAAACAGAGAGACAGAAAGAGAGAGAGAGAACGAAGCAAAAATACTGAAACTGAAACATTGTTACTGTTTCAGTATAACTTCATTCGAATTCACAGTTTCGGTTGGATTATTATTATTCTTGTCTCTTCGGTGTTCGTTTCGCATTAATATTTCAAATTTTAGTCTTGTTTTGGATTCAACGACGATCAAAAGCATTTTGCAAATTTTATTTGCTTTGAGAAGAAACCATTTTATCGAAAAGAACGAAAATAAAATACGAAAATGTGGAAGAAGGTTTGATTCAGCATTCTGTATTTAGTTTTATTTTTATAAAAAAGTTTTTTTTCCCCATTTTTTATTTAAATTCCCGCAAAACTGCATCATCATATTTTGTTGTGTTCCGGAATTTTTAAGTGGATTCTTATTTTTCATTTGTTTCCGATTGAGTGGAAATATCACGTACTTGGATGAATATCAAGCAGTTGATTCGAATTCGAGTCTGCCATGTCCATTGTCCGTCGTTTAATTTGTATGCAAAGACATTCGATGGATTTGCAATTCGATTGTAATTGTGCGTTTCAAAAGAAAAAAAAATTCAATTTCAATTTCAATTTCATTTGCATTTGACTTTAATTTGTGTTTTCTGAACTTGAATATGAGTATTCAAGTTTGTTAATTAATCAGCCAAGATGATCTCATCTATCTTCGCGTAAAATTATGAATGCGACCCAATCATTACATCATCATACACTTTAACGTTGTTTACTCATTTATGGATTTTTTTTTTTGTTGTGTGTGGTTTTTTTTGTTGGTCGTTGAAAAATATAAATAAGCGCCCAACGGCCCCAATGACATTCACATCTTGATAGCAAATACACTGAATCATGTTTGTGACTATTTTTATGTATCATTCATGAACCTAAATTGATTGAATCATTTTATTCTCCATGAAATGAATCAAAAAGTGCCATGCCGCCAAAGAAATGAGATGTTATATCCTATTGATACGGATGCCCGATTGTTATATTTGATTCGGCGCGCCTATTCCTACTCCTGTTCACATTCTCATTCATTTTGGATTATGTCACCGGATTTATTTCCATAGTTCATGGGCGAGCAATAGAGAAATGTGGAAAAATGATGTGCCACTAAAAATGAAAAATCGAAGTCTTATGCTATACGTTCGAGTCAAGTTGGCGTCTTCGATCCATTTTTATATCCCAAAATCCATTTTATATCCGAGATGATGCAATCATAATGGATTTCAATGACCTTGATAATTGTCACCAAAAACAAATCACTTTTTATGTGGCCATTTCAATTGTTTGACCATTTTCGTTTTGCTTTTTCGTTTTGCTTTTTTACATTTTGTTCAGTGTACACCAACTGTTTATCCATGTGAACCATTCGATCCATCTGAAGATGCAGCCACTTTGCGTACAGCAATGAAAGGTTTTGGCACCGACGAAAAAACCATTATCGAAGTACTTGCGAGACGTGGAATTGTTCAACGTTTGGAAATTGCTGAAGCTTTCAAAACTGCATACGGAAAAGATTTGATCAGTAACTTAAAATCGGAATTGGGTGGAAAATTTGAAGATGTTATTGTTGCATTGATGACTCCTCTTCCACAATATTATGCTAAAGAATTGCATGATGCCGTTTCCGGAATTGGTATATACTTATTCGTCAGATTTGTTTTGTTGTTCAAAAAAAAAAATAATAATAATAATAATGATCATCCATTCATTTCTTCCCTAATTTGAATAAAGGTACCGATGAAGAAGCAGTCATCGAAATCTTGAGCACTTTATCCAATTATGGCATAAAAACGATAGCTCAATTCTATGAACAAATGTATGGCACAACATTGGAACAGGATTTGAAAGGCGACACATCCGGTCATTTCAGACGTTTGTGCGTTTCATTGGTTCAGGGCAACCGAGATGAAAATCAAGGTGTTGATGAAGCTGCTGCTGTTGCTGATGCAACTGCTTTACATGAAGCCGGTGCAGGACAATGGGGTACCGATGAATCGGTATTCAATTCCATTTTGGTGACACGTTCCTATCAACAATTGCGTCAAATTTTCTACGAATACGAAAATATCGCTGGACACGATATTGAAGAAGCTATCAAACGTGAATTCAGCGGCTCCGTTGAAAATGGATTCTTGGCTATTGGTATATTTTTCAATCAAACATTCTCATCATATTGAATTTTTTTTTTGTATTCGAAATTTTTTTCATTGAAAATTTTTAAAATTTGGTTTTTCTTTAGCCAAATGCTGCAAATCAAAAGTTGATTTCTTTGCCGAACGTTTGCACAACGCAATGGCTGGTATGGGAACCAATGACAAAACTTTGATTCGTATCATTGTTAGTCGTTCGGAAATTGATTTGGGCGATATTAAAGAGGCATTCGCAAATAAATATGGAAAATCGTTGGAATCATGGATTAAGGTATGTTTATTTTGTGGCTCATGTGCCGATTGGCTACAATGATAATAATAATAATAATAATGGTAGTTTTAGCAATCAATTCGAATAGAATGCCTTCCGATTAGAAAAATTTCTTTGTTTTTTCAATGGGTACATTGGGTTTCAAAAGAAAAGAACACAATTTTGGCTTTGGGTAGAATATGTTGTTGTTCGCTATCTTAAACGAATTCTCCTTCATTTTCCTTTTTCCATTTTCTTCTTTTGTTTTTGTGTACCTAATAATATTATACGTTTCTTCTTCCAAGTGGCGGCAAATGCCAGAACATTTTGCATGTCGTAAATTTATTGTTCTGTTTGGATAAAGGCTGAAGACAAGCACCGCATGTTATAATTTGACTTTAGCACATAAAAAACATACCCAAGTAATTTAAAATAAATAATGCCGGGATGCTGCTGTAGATTATGGTCGGTGTTTTTGGACAACAAAAAGAATTTTAAATTTTCAATTGAAATTCAAAAATCGTTGGCTTTAATTTATTTTTGTCGATAATGATCCATTTCCTTTTGAAATGGAATAGAGAGAAAAAAAAATCTATTTTTAACAATTTTTTGCAGAATTTTTTTTTTTTTAATAAAATGAAAAAAACCTTTTTCAAAATTGTTTTCAAAGGGGGACACAAGCGGTGACTATAAACGAGCATTATTGGCTGTGGTTGGCGCATGAAAACCCTACAATAGTACGAATGCACTCAAGACAATCGAATCTCCAACAGCGCATATTTTGTAGAGTGTAAATTATATTTTTACCGAACATTTCTTCATGTTTTAAAAAAATATTGTTCGAATGCTTATTTAAATCTGATTGAATTCAATTTTTGTTTGCATCATTTTAGTTTCATTTTCAGTTTCATGAATTCCGTTAAAATGTACATTTTTTAATGAAATTTATTGTTGTGTTAAATTTCAAGATCTATTTAATAGCAAAAAAAAAAAACAATGAAAAACAAAATATAAATTTAAACCGAAAAAAATCTCCCACTTTTTTTTCAATTATTTCGATCAAATTTTAAGCTACCAGCATCCAACATGGTGATCCATAAAAAATTCACAATTACCATGTTTATTGCATGAATTTTCGTATGAAATTACATACTCAAACATTGGCAGTTTAACGGATTCAAGGCCGACAACTAAATATTGTTTGTTTAAATTAATAGACACACATTCATTCACATATGCGGCAATTTCATTCAAATATCCATCTGAAAACCGACTTGCATGTTTAGTCATTTTATCTCAAAAGCGAATACAAACACAAAACCGTGCGTCGTTAGGCATGTATCATGTATGTCGTACATATGATTTTTGTTTGTTTATACATTGTATACATGACATCGGTTTCTCATGTTGCCCATATTCAAAAAGCCGCTCTCCACAATACCGTGTGAATGATGTGTACATTGCGAATGAGTTCGTTCAATTACAATATTTTTTTTTCAATTTTAAATTTGATCTATGTTCTATTTTTCATTTCGTATTGCAAGAATGGCATGAAATGCTTGCAAATAGTTTCTCATTATGCATGCAGCTCATTTTCTCGTAGCATGAATCTAATTCCATGAAATAAACCATAAATCACACTTTTTTTTTTATTGAATTTGAGCGTGTGTGAAAATTGATTTTTTCGATTTTATTTATTTATTTACATATTGTTAAAATGCAGGAAGATTCTGGAGTCGAATATGCGTATGCCCTTGAAGTGCTTACTGCCTATTAAAAGTAAATCCAACGAAACAAAGCATATTTCCAAATGGCCACATCACGACCAAACCAATACTTATTAGAATAATAATTAATTACGATTACCAAATCAAATGTAGAATTTTCTTTTGAATTTTATTTCTATAAACTCTACCTTACCTTTCTCCTATCTGTGCTTCCTATCTGCTATCATTTATCTTTTAACCCTTTACCTGCATGTCTTGGATAAAGTAATTTAATCATTTGACGTTGATGGAAAGCCAACATTTTTTTTGAAAGAAACCAAAAAAACACGAATTCGTCAAATTTCATTACAGGATGACCTCGAAGGTGAAACGGGATTGGTTTTAACTAGCTTGTGCAGCTATTAAAGTAAGCAACAACATACGCTTCCGAAAGTAGCCAAATCGTTTTATCCCTTTGTGATAACAATAATAAATAATTATTCGGTTCTAGAGTCCGGGAATTGTGTTAAAATTGTTTCAAAATTTGCATGTACAAAAAAAATATATTCAGAGTTTAGATTCAAATGCTCTAATTTATAATTTTGTTTTTTCTTTCTTTTCTTTGCACCCAGGATGACCTCAGTGGTGACTATCGTGATGTTTTGGTAACGATGACCAGTTATGAATAATACCATAATCTCGCATGACATCGAACGAAAAACATACACATCGAAATTTTGCGATTAAAAAAAATGAATTATTTTCTTTATTTTAAAAAAACCCGTTTCAAAGTACCGATCAACCATCGAATGTCTTAAATTGTTAACATAATACGTGAAGACCAAAATTCACCCATTGTTCACCCATTGCGCCTTTGAAATGGCTAATTTAAATTTATTCATGTAACAAAACAATCACAGTTTTAAAATGAAAATAATATATGCAACGCACGAACAAATACATAATATTTCTGTTTTGTGATGTTAAATGTTAATAAATATGCAAATATTCACAAAACTGTCGTCTATTATTTTTGCTTAGAATTTCTTTTCAGTTTTATAATCCTGATTTCAGGTTTTCGGCATTTTATTCATTTGGATCGTGTGGTCTTTTGTGTCTAATCGGTCGTATTCCATCTTCAGTTATCTATAAAAATAAAATAGAACAAGGAACTTTTATGTTGATTCAATGAAAATGCCAATATTGTTGGCCTCTCACCATAAATATCACCCGTTTCTCCTCGCCAACAAAGGTCTTATCAATGTTCGCAATGATAACTTTTCGATCATCTACATCTCGGGCAAGTGTTATTTGAAAATTATTGCGATGACTGTGACTATAACCAAGAGCTGGCAATAATTGAGGTTTATTATCCGCCGTAAAACATGTTGTCAATTCATTTGTTATCAAAATCTGAACAATTAAATGAAGCAACAAATGTTCAAAACAATTCATTTCATTCATCATCATCATCATCATCAATAAATAGAAAAGATTTGCATAAATTACCGCACAATTGAAAGAATTTGCTAATTTTTGTAAAACCGCTAAAGCATTGTATAATATTTGAACACTGTTGACATCAGCATCGTCCAATGATCGAAATAAATACGAAAATGAGTCAATCACAATCAAACGAATCTAAAAAAAAAATGTAATTTAATCAATTGATTGGATGTTATTTATCTTGACATTTATGACAGGCAAAGGGTATACCTTTGGATTTTGTGTGAGAAGTTCTTTTAAATTTTGAATAGTTGCCAAGAGTTCCAAATGATTATTGCAGAATATGCAAAAAATGTTGTTCATCATTGTTTCAACGTTGAATGCATTTGGATCGTGATCAATTTCATTGGTTCGATATATGAATTCACAGTGCTTCAAAGTGGCTGTAGCAATTTCTATAATTAAGTTATAAAAGAACATTTCTAGCGAATGTTCAATGAACTCGAAATGTTAAAAATTCGACATTACCTTTTATTCGTTTGATGGAAAATCCACAATTTGTTTCGATGAATACGGCTGCCCCTTCCAAACCACATAAATCTTTGGGTATTTGAACATTTATGCAAATCTGTAAACTAATTTCTTTATTTCTTATTAAATGTTCAGTTATCCGAATGCCATTGGGTGCTCTTACCAAAATTGTGTTTTACCGGCTCCCGGTCCACCAACCAATTCGGTTATTGCACCGATTCTAATTCCTCCACCGATACTATCATCGAAATCTTTGCATAATGTTATGATGGGTTTAATAGCCTGTTCATTTATCCAAAAATCAAAAGCGGTTTTCATATTCATTTAATCAATTTTTAATTCTTAAACTATAAAATCTGTTTCAAAATGAAATTTTCATTAAAAATATTCATCGCGGAATAACAAAACAAAAACAATCATTTGACATTTGACGTGAGTCCGACGATGGAAACGTTCAATGACATTTGGAATAATTCGAAAAACACATTCGGTATACTTAAGCGGTCGCCGAATTTCAAAATACAAATCGGATCAAAGTTTGAAGATTCGTCATTCGTCATTAATAAAAATGGAAAATGATGTGGCGAGAGGGATTCCTTTGACACCGCAACTGAATCGAGGACTCCTTCTTTCCTGGTTAATGAACTCAAATTCCAGAATATAAATCATTTAAATATCGACACATTTTCACCAACAAATACTTAACCAGTGAATTTCAAAAAATAAAATTAACTAATTCAGCTGTATGAACGCACACATGCCCAATCACCATTACACTCTTGCCTCTATCGACATGTGAACAATATGAAAACAAAAAACGAGAGAAAAAAATATACCGCATAGTGAAACACATTTTTCCATTCGATTCGAACAGTTTATGTTTGTGCCTTCATCGCAGCTGACGTCCTATTGTCGTCTTCGTTCAAAGTTTAATTATACTTTTGAAATGTTTGTTACGTTTTGAGTCTTTTGTTGTTGTTTTCATATTTTGATTAAAAATTATAAATTTGATTTCATTTCTTCGCATATCGCACTAACTTCTGTCGTACACAGCTGTTCAGTACATTTATTCGATCGATGAAAGATTTTTTTTTTTGTTCCGAGGGGAAAAAAAGGAACAAAACAATTAACGCGTGTATTATAACGAACCAAAACGAGAGTGTTTCACTAATTGAATGATTTTTTATTCCCTCTTTCAAATCGTGACAAAGTGAATATAAAGTTGCGGTTCCCTGACTCATATATTAAGAAGAAGAGACAAATTTTTCTTTTTTTCCGTGTGTGTGTTTCAAATCAATAAATTGACTGAATTATTAAAACTGATTGAAAATTGAAAAATTCAATTCATTGGTGGCACTCAATGAAAACGTTCTAAATTGGAAAAAAAATATCCATATAGAATTTTATTTCTTCCGGATAAAATTCCATATTTGAATTTAAAATCGAACTGTGGGTACTTTTTTTGGGTTGGACATAGATTTTGTCATTCGCTGATCTCTACAACGGAATTACTTTACAAGTAAGTTATCGCGAATTAATTCGGGCCAAATTATGTTTTTTAAAATATTTGTTTGATTATTCATTGCCAATTTTATGGTCATCATTTCAATTTTGAATTCCGTCAAAAGACTTTTTTACTGCGTAATCTTTCGATTTATTAACAACTTCTCAAACGAGAGACAGAGAAAGACACAAAGAGGAAATAAAAACAATAACATTAGCTTAGTTTTCTGATTCGAACCATGGATTTTGTTTTTGTTTTTTTTTGTTTATTGTTTATTCAAATGGAACACGCGTGGCGCACATTTTCGCCCTAAAAATTAAAAATACAGATATTTTTTTGTTTTCGTTTCTGTTTGACAAGAGTTTACGAAATATTTTGAAGGAGATCGAAAAGATTTCCATTTTACGAAATATAAATATAAAAAAAAATTACGTGCGGACAAAGAAAGACCAATGAATTTTATACAGATATGAGACACAGCTCACAGTTCACACTGCTTGGATTGGATCGTTTATTTCGAATCGAAAACCAAAAATGCATCACGTCAATGAAACATGATTTTCGTGGAAATATATTAGAATAATGATAGCGGTAGCGGTATACATATAATAATACATTATTCGAAAATGGTGCCATACATTGACCTGACCACGAAAGATTCACACAAATTGGGAAATTTAAATATTGAACTTTTTGTACGTTTACAGATAAAGCGACGATGTCATATTCCTTTTTTTTTTTTTGTTAAGCAAACAACGAATTTGTGATCATTTTTTCTTCCGCTGTTGTTATTTCCTTCGACTGGCCTCAATCTAATTCTTAATATTCCATTATCATTCAATTTGAGTCGATTCTGCTCGGTAATGAGTTGGTTTGGGTTTGAAAGATCACCACTCAAATTGAATACGATTCAATGAAAGAAAAAAAAAATCAATAAATGATAATGAATTCAAAAGCTTCGCACATGAATTGAATCGAAATCACTGTTAAATGAACAACTTTGCATGATAAAAATAATAATTATTCAAATGAATGGAAAACGAACGAATCGAATGTCGAACTGACTTTTTAAAGATGAATATTAACGATACAGACATGATTGGACAGTTTTATTGAAAAAGGAAATTCTTTTATATTAAAATAATGAAACTCATGGCGGCTTATGGCTCATTGGCAATACTATTAAAAAAAAAGAAAGACGATGTCAAATGAAATGGCCTAACCAATTCTGTTTTCATCTTCCATGTTTCATGTTTCATGTTTCATGTTGATTGTCGATTGTTTGCTGATTTCGCATTTGATTCTTTGTTCTTTTATTATTTGCTCAGTCTCCTTTCGTATTCGGTGCGCCGTATATAATAATAATATAACTGATGTGAATGTATAGATTCACGGTTTGTTTTCGTTATTGCTTGTATTTTGTCGAGCTCGTCGTTGTGTTTACTCTGTTTTTTCTTCCTTCGTTGTATGCTCCTTTTTCGTTTCTCATTTTCGCCGACAATTGCAATTACGTACATATGAGTCTGTTTTCAGAAATTTGTTTATTACTTTTGGTCGGTCGGCACTTTTTTTTTCTTCGTTCGATACCCATTTCCTCATATGCTTAGCTTACCTGTATGGCAAACAGCACAAAATGATTAATACAGCCAGCAGCTAAAGCATTCAAAATGGCCATTCAAGTTCTGCATTTGAATTATTATTTGTTTTTATTTTGTTTTCTTTTTTTTTGTTGTCGGCACATTGAACAAACTTGCATTTGAATGAATCCAAACATTTGCACCCGTACAGGAGATGTATTATTAAGCTGTTTTCGGATACAAGTTTTCACAACTTACCATTTCAGACTCCGAAACTGAATTCAGCGTCCTCATTTTTGTACTACCAATGTTTTCACATTTCTATTGAGATCCCAAATCCATGGGTGACTAGGCTACTTGGGATCGATTATAAAACGTATAAAACATTTGAGAAATGAAACGTTGAATATCGACACTGGTTTGGTGCCCGGTTTCCAATGGCCGGAATCCCATTTAAATGATTTGCTATGTTAAAACATGGAAGTTTTGATCTGATTACGATATAAACGATGTTCTAAAACAAAAATAGGCAATGCAAACTCAAATCAAATACAATAAATCAGCAGAAAAACAAAACAACATTTTCAGATGTTCACAACAACTTTGATGGAGAATAAAATTAGAATGCAAAAAGGCAAAAACATTCAAGAAAAGAACGTTTTCGACTATGAACACACCAAAAATTAAATCTTTCAATGCACTCGAGCGAAAACTACTTCACGAAGAGTTTATATGTACACTGTACACATTTTATTATTATTATTTAAGCGAACACATCTCTAAGATCCAAACTATGCTCACATTCAAATGAGAAATGATGTGTTTTGTGTATTTTTCATATGTTCGGTCGTTTATAAAAGTTTTTGCCTCTTTGTCGATCGATTTTAAAAGAAAAACACATCCATTCCGTTTGGCGTTGGTTTGATTGTTTCGTACACGACTTTATGCAATGAGATTGCATAAATTTCTATGCCATTACAAAATATTTATGTCTGTGGAAAGAGAAAAACGCACACATCAAAAACCAAAATGCAAATGCTTTATGTGAATTCATTTCAATAAAGTGCACTCGCTATTCACATCGCAAAACCCATGAATAGCGCAAAAAAAGGGAGAAAAGTGCAAGATTGAATTCGAGCGCAGAATAACTGCAGTTGTTTAACAAAAATGCTGTGAATAATTTTGCTTTGGATTTTGACCGTCTGTAAACAAAAACTTTCTTAGAGAGCTGCGCTAAACAGAGTAGTACAGAGCAAAGTAGTATTTAAGCGAACACATCTCTAAGATCCAAACTATGCTCACATTCAAATGAGAAATGATGTGTTTTGTGTATTTTTCATATGTTCGGTCGTTTATAAAAGTTTTTGCCTCTTTGTCGATCGATTTTAAAAGAAAAACACATCCATTCCGTTTGGCGTTGGTTTGATTGTTTCGTACACGACTTTATGCAATGAGATTGCATAAATTTCTATGCCATTACAAAATATTTATGTCTGTGGAAAGAGAAAAACGCACACATCAAAAACCAAAATGCAAATGCTTTATGTGAATTCATTTCAATAAAGTGCACTCGCTATTCACATCGCAAAACCCATGAATAGCGCAAAAAAAGGGAGAAAAGTGCAAGATTGAATTCGAGCGCAGAATAACTGCAGTTGTTTAACAAAAATGCTGTGAATAATTTTGCTTTGGATTTTGACCGTCTGTAAACAAAAACTTTCTTAGAGAGCTGCGCTAAACAGAGTAGTACAGAGCAAAGTTAGTTTAATTTTTTTTTTTTTTTTTTTTTTTAAATTACACGTCGTTGTGCATTATGATACAATCAGTAACCAAGGTTTAGGCCACATTTACTCATATTGTCGGTCGGCATGAATTCAATTCGTACAAATGAATTTCGCGTTGTTTTTTGCTCTAACGACCAGAAAATGATAAATGAAAAAACAAACAAAAACCAAAATAATATGGAACCGTGTTTCTGGTTGCCGGTGAATAAAGCAGACCATTCCGGTACTGTGAAAGGGTCTTTTGAGTGCATTCATTTGTGACGTCTTTTATGCATTTAAAATTCGCATTTGCTACGAAATTCCTTTTTGGGCCATCTTTCTCGGACATTTTTCCATTTTTTCAAAATCCTTTTCATTCTTCAGTTGGGTTCTTTCGCTTTCTTACCATGCTCCGCTGTTTTGACAAAGAACAAAACAAAGAAGCGAAGAGACACGTAGAACAAGCAAACTACACAGTCAACCAACGAAATTCACTTGTAAATGGTGTTTTTATGGGTTTTGTTATTTTATTTTGAAGCGCTTCAGTTAATTCTGATGCTAATTCGTTCGTCGGACAACTACATGTCAGTCACCGTAACGAAAATTTCCGAATCCAAAAATGGCCAATTCATTTTTTTGACTGTTGAGAACATTTCGCTTCGATCCAAATGCGGATAAAATGTAGACCAGATCATCATTCAACTCGTTTCGTTTTCGATTCAATTATTATTTTCAACTTGAAAATGCCAAAGCCAACGGGCACTAGAATAATCACAAGAAAATTATGCCGGCAATTCATGTACGAGTCTCGTTCAAGTTATTCGAATAATAATAATAATAATAATAACGCATTCTGCATTTCTTCATTATTATTATCATCATTATTCTTTGCACAGTCATTTTGGATACCAGCTCTACATATATTCTATACCTTGTAGATATGTGTACATTCGTACCTTATGACCGATTTTGGTTAAAACAAAAAACAAAATAAATGTAACGTCACACTTCGGTGGCAAGTGAACAAGTTAAAGTTGTGTCTTTTCATTGGCAGAAGAATGAAAAACGAGTTTTTGCAGCGTCATTTTAGTGATAATTTGATGCATTTTATTTTATTTTGGCCAACAGCCAAAAAAAAATTCAATGATTTATAGCCCATGAAATGCCCTGATGATGGTTTTTTCGACATCATTTGCCCTGCTCTGAATTCGTTGAACTGGAAACCAAAAAAAATACAAAACATTTTTTTTTCATTTTGCGAATTTTATCAACCATTTTTGCATTGTTATTCCTGACACCGCCCGTGAATGACCTTATGTTCCGAATCAACGATTACACTGTCTCTGATATGGTCATCCATTCATTCCTTTATTCAATTTTTTTTTTTTTGCGCATTCAATGGAAAATTGTGTTAATAATTAAATGTTCTGAATTCTTGCCAAAAATGTGCCACGTATCAAGTGTCATTTGGGCATCTGTTCCGAACATGACACGCATTAATTTCTCTTGAATTTATTTTAAATCTGCCAATGTCGAATCGCAGTTCAATGAAGAGGAAATGTAGCTAACTGACATGAGTGTTCGCTAGAGAAATTATTATTATAATATTTCCAGTTCAACGCATTGAAATGAAAAAGAAAATCGAACCTTTTGGGGCCATTGAGAGTCGACGAATATTAAAAGCCTTTTTCGCGCATCGCATGATGTACGGTTATTATAAATGCTAAGTGGCAAATGATGATTGACATTCAAATGATTCATAAAAATAAAACTATTTTTCAGCAGTCAATTGAATTAACAGAAGCACAGTGAACGTTTAATGGACTGGAAGTAAATGGAAATATCGAAAAAAAATATTATTGAAAGTCATTTACGCTGTGACATTGATTGATATCAAAAGACAGTTCCAAGCAGCTGATCATTGATTTCTCAAACATACATTTATTGGCGATTCCGTTGCAAATCATTGCCAAGTTGATTGCGTTCTAGAAAATGTACAACGGAACAGTAGCCCGAAAAATGTCTAATGCCTTTTCATGTCAATGACGATCAGTTTTGAGAATAGTATGTGCAACAATGGGTGGCAACTGACGGCCAAATTCGATGCAATCTCAAATACAATCGCAACCAGACAGCAAAGACGAAAGTGGAAGACAAAGATAAAAGGAATGAATAGTTGTTGTGTAACTTGAATCGTGAATAATCTCGATATCTGAACTGAAGCTGAAAATGAAATGCGATATAAAATGATCATTTGTCATTACAAATGACTGATCATGAGCGAATGCATCAAATTGGCTTACAGACATTGTGTCGTCAAGCAGAGATTTGCTATTTAAAATCAAACCCGATTGCTGTGGTTGAAAATTGTATTTCCAAATCGTTTGATTGAATGAAATAATAATATTGAATTGCGTTGGGCCATTAGTCGAGGAGATGAGACCCGATTGTTGGTGGAAACAATGGTTTTATTTTGGATTACCTGGCTACTGTTTGCACGCGATTGAAACATCAACAACACACCCACTAAATTTCCGATGGAAAAAAACCTCAAACTGCTACATATTATGCAATGTGTCGTGAGTTTCATAGCTAGACTATCCTCGAAACGATGCTCAATGCTCACTGCTCACATTTCATAACATTGTTGAATTTTTTTTTTTTTTGGTGGAACGAATCGCCCCGAATTGAGATTTATTTTCACGATAGCACTGAAAATAGAAACACTTTTCATTTGACACCCGTGAGGCTTACTTAGTGCTTCGAATAATATAGAATCTATAAAACCCAAAATGAAATTATCGATTTGTATTTTTGGATGATGTCAAGTGTAGGCCCACACATCGCACACATAATAACACATTATTTAACGCAACCAATTTGGCCGGCACATGCTGTGAATGAATCATCTTCATTCGAAGAACGACGACCAAAAAGAGAAATGTATCGTGTGGATCTGTGGCCGAGAAAGTAAACAAACCCATTAAGTTGGAAAATTAATTCCGTTTTTAATTTTTTTCATTTTTTTCGATTGTTACCGATGAGCATTTCCTTGATAGAGAGCATTTCATGCAATGATAATAATTCATCACGTATTTTATGACGGGAAAGAGATTCGACCGGAAAAATTAAATATTTTTTTTTCCATTTTCCACACATTGTCGTTCAACGACGAATTGGCTAAAAGCCCAAACATGGATATCAAAGTTAGTTGGCATGGAGAATGGAGAGCATAAAAATTGTTAAGGAAAAGTGACAATAAATCGACTTATTTCCGTTCACAAAACAATCAAACCATTTATCGATTCTAAAATCGCTCCATACCATGCGATGCCATGCCAATTAAAGAGGATTTTTTTTTTTGCACAATTTCGGAAACAGTTGATTGCAATTGTCACATTTAGTTGTGTCTGCAATGATAATTTGTCGGTATTTGTTGCCATACTCCATATCACAAACCGAATCATGAATCACAAATGTTGACGTCAGATCCTATGATGACGACAACGACGATACTATACTAATGTAAAGCAATCAACGACTAACCACATTCGAACTTGAGCATATTGTATAAATGTTGAAATAAATCCGAAATCAGATTGCATTCAAACTTTGAATGACAGACATGTGAGCGTCATAATTTGCAAACATTTATAGATACATTGGAGTCATGTATACCATTGCGCTCTAATTCTTCGAACGAATGAAGAAAAAAAAACAATCAAACGTAAGCAAAAACTTAAAGCAATTTGAAAAGTGCTATAAATTTATTTAACTTTCTCTTGGGTATCGAAAATCCGTCAAATGGACTGACTGGCTCACTGAATAAGTGTATACATTTCAAATGGCATAAAACTCAAACGCAAATGCCACTTTATTATTATTATTATTATTATTATTGTAATTGTTGTGCGTCATTTAACTTATTTTATCCAAACAGCCAACAATTTAGCAGCTAACAATACTGTAGCCGGGTATCCCGGGTCTTTGGCACTCACAAATTATCCATTGTCATTGTTTGGTTGATTTTATCAGTCGACATCTTTATTCCTCTCTTTTTTTATTATGTTTGTTTGTTTTTTATTTTATTATTTTCTTTATTTAGTTTCGCATTTCATCTCCAGATCCGAAAGTCAACCAGACAAATGAATATGAAATGGCGAAAAATAAAGAATAAACTCACTTAAACAACGATTTATCAACGACTCAAGTATTTAGAGTCGGTCTGAGCTGAGCTATGACTTTTTTTTTTTGATTCCTCTCTTCTCGATTTCATTTACACCGTGAATAGATAAAATTAGTGAACAATTGAGCCAGAAATGAGCAATGCATTCAGTTTAATACCATATAGTCTTGTTGTGTGTATTATGGCTTTGAACCATGGTTAACCAGAATTTAAACATTATTATCTTTCGCATCTTACAAATCTGTTGACAAAATGTCTCTCTGTCAGGAAAGTATTTTTTTCGTTTAATCTGCGCTCTTAATCTTGAAATAACTCTGCGAACTGAGGCAAGAAAGAGAACGAGAAAATCTTTTAGTTTTCACTTTTTTTCGCTTCATATGCATCGTTTGTCTTCCGCATCAATTAACGTTAGATTCAAAAATGTGAAATACTGAAACAAAAAAAAACTAGCAATAAAAATAATAATAGTCATAAATGGTGGCAATAAAATGGTTGACGATTCGAAATCACTTTAGTTTACTGTTTTAATTGATGCAGTTTCAAAACCTTAAATCCCAAACATTTAACTTGAGAATATCGTGATATGTTAATATAAATCATTTTTCCTTATCTCTTTTCGGTTCTTTGTCCATATTCTCGTCGATGTTTACATTAACAAATGGAACAGATTCGAAAGAAATGGAATATTATCAATTTGGTGGCATTTGGTTGGGCAAAAATTAACGACACCAGTAACACACAGCTTAAGTAAAATAAGATCCGTGTGTCAGATTTTGTTATTAATATAAATTCAGTCATTCAAAATTCAATGATAGATCATACCCGATCATTTGTGTAAGTTTCCAGTTCCATTACTTTCACCCAAAAGGAAAAGAATTTCAAAAACACAAATGTGAAATTCATAATTCATTCACACAGTCAGCAGCCGTTTGCAAAGTACAACGTACACGCCCATGCCTTGTCACATTTTTCGTTGGCCTTTTATCGCCCGAAAAATAAAATTTTTCGAAAAAAAAACGCAAACGAGAAACAAAAAAACAAAAATAAAGAAAGAAAGAAAGAAATGGCTGGCCTGATATAAGAATTTATCGACAATGGGCCATGGTACCGATTGAACCGTTAAAATAATTTTATTTTCATATTTTATTTTATTTTTGCTGTTTTGGATTAATTTAAAGCCAGATAACATCACATTTCAAAGGAGCATTGTCCATTGGAATGATTAAAACCGGCCGCTCTGATCGCCAGTCGTCAATCAATGGAATTAAATTACACTTTCATTTCTTTTAAATGTGCATAAATTCTTGAATTCCTTTTAAATCTCAATCGTTCTCTTTTCGATTGTTTTGTTTTCGCTTTTTTTTTTGTGCACGCTATTTATTTCCAATGAAAGATTCATGCATGGCGATAACAAGTCCGTTGTTTGAATAAACATATATGACGATTTATTTTCCATTTCTTTCATTTCTTTTTACAATCGTTTTTTTTTCTTTTTTGTTTGCTTCTTCTGCATTTTTTTTTTTGCGAATTCGCTTTTCAAACGATATTGTTACTCTTTATCTAACTCCAAAGAGTATAAGAGCGAGTTTGAGTAAAACCATCCATTGATTTCTAATCGCTAATCGCATATGTGTGACTGGGACTTGGACTGATGAACATTTCTAATATTTGCCACTCTTTATGTCTTCACTTCCAGTGATAAAATTTCATTGATTTTGTTTGTTCCTTTCTTTGTGTTTCTTCTTCGAATTGTTTTGTTTTGCGAACAAAAGAAAGCGAAAATTGCAATTGCATTATAATTTATCAATTGTAATCGGTGATGCATAGAAATCGGAATCGTGCATTGAAATTTCATTTCTCTGATGAAATTTGTTCGCTTATTTTATTCTTCACCCAACGGACCATTTTCCTGGAGGAATCCTGTACTTCTTTGCTATCGATTTGAATTATACGAACAAGTAAAAAAAAGGAATCACACTCTTTTCTTTTGAATCATTCAAAAATCGGTCATTTCTAATCAAATGCTAATTCAATTACCATTCACTCAATACAAAAAATCCGAAACAGAAGGAAAAAGAGAGACATGAGAAGAGGAAAAATTTCTAATCTCGGGCTAATTTCTTATCGCCGGATAAATGAGAGTGATAAAATTTCCGTTTGTCATTCAAGATAAAAGTGAATCGCACGCGTTTAGTAACTTCGATTCAGTCGAACGGCCAACAATGAATAAAATTAAATTAGATTCTTTTTTGATTTAAGTGCGCCCAAGGCTCTAGACCCGGTAAATCACATATCCAATATTTGAGTGAGTTCGATGACATTCTACCTACATTTGACCAAATGCACGTGACATTGAGAACACACATCCTAATCACTTCATTTCTCATGATCACATGACAATTAATAGATCATTTTATTTTTAATTTTTGTGAATATCATTTGTCCATCACTAAAAATGACGGATTAAATTGGAATTTATAACCAAAACGATGAATCATCGGACAGTCCACACTCGTTTACCGTCATAGCTGTAGTTTACGTTGAAAACTTTTCTTTGAATTCTTTCTATGACAAACACATAATATTTCATGAAAAAACGAGCTTTTGTATCAAATTAAAAATAAATTTATTATTATTGTTGTTTTCGCTTTTATTATGGGTTAAGGTCGATGTCTGAGAGAATCTGCCTCGAATAACACACTCAGTTATATTGACTAAACGAACAAATACTAAATAATATGATAACAATGAATGAACATTTGAATTTAATTCGGCAAATTTATTAAATATTTGTTTTGAAAACCGCTTAACGCTTTATAACACTTGCGACACAAACAAAAATATATAAATAGAAGCGACAGTCATTCCAATGAAGAAAAACAACAAGTAATAAAAACAATTGAATTGAATTTTTCAGGCATTATTGAGTAACTTTCATTCAAAATTAATTTGAAATTACAATTCCCAGACATAAATTCGATTCAATGTTGATTTCGTTATGAAAAAAAAAAAACTAAATTAAATTGAAATAAATTCTGTTGTATTGCAAAACAAGACATCATCATTCGTGACCGAAATGAGATAAAGTACCTACGTATAGATCGGATCGTCACAAGAAAAACAATGGTTGTGAAATTTACAAAAAAAAAAAAATTTAAATCGGAATCTCCAATTCCAGATCCAATGATGAGAGATGGTGCACAAAGCAAGCAGAATTTTTATGAATAAAAAAAAAAATAATAATATGAAATAATATTGTGAAGACAATACTTCACTTACGCTTTCGCGAAACATTTCACGAAAAGAATGTCTCCATTCGAAACTCTCACATTCATATTCACATATCCAAACATTCATAGGCCCAAACACAGGCACACACAAACACGCACACATATTAATAATATCAAATAAACACAATTCAAAATGATTGAAATCTTGATGTTGACGTCAAAACTGTCCATGTTCGATGCATTAAAAAAACGGCAACTGAAAAAAGTGCAAATTTATCTTAATATTTCGACATCATAAAGAGAAAAGGTTGTCATTTAACATATATATTTATGTATTTGTTGTAATACATTGTACCTACATACGGAATCCATATGCTATCACACAATATATCAGATGAGTGTACAATATGAAAAAAAACTGTAAAGCAATAATAACCATAAAAATGCAATTTCAGTGAAAAGAGACATTCTTTTCAACAGACATGATAAATATCATTTGGATTTACCGACTGCCTGATACCTGGATTAACCGTGATTCGATTTGATTCAGTCGCTTTTGTTAATAAAGAAAAACGAATAACAATAATAATAATCATTTTGCTTGCATCGATGTTGTTCTGCGGTAAAAGTAGTGATATGTGTCATTTAAAAATGAATCCATGTTTTTCGGTCAGACAAATTTGTCTGAAATAAACAATTCAAAAGGTTGGGCTAGCTCTGATTGTGAGCTGTGCGTTAATTGTTTGATTCAACGACGGAACCGATTGAGTTGTCGATCGATTTTAAATTAAAAAAAAAAAAAAGAGGAAAATATATTCAATGATTGAAGACCACGCTGTTGTCGGTACCAAATCAAGCGTATAATTAGATGAGTGACGCCAGCCGGCTGTTTCATTCAATGTTTTATGTTTGATGTTCATGTGTTATTCCGATCTCAGTTCTCAGTTCTCAGTACTTGAGTGTATCGCTTTAATTAGAAACCGTCACATTTTCATGGTTCCGGTGTTTAAAGTGATTTCTAATGAAAATTTAATGATGTTAACGATGAAAAGTTAGAAAATCTCAGTCACCCGAATCATTCAATCTGCTACTGTTTGAACGGTAAACGGTTCAATATATATATTGTTCACATATTGAAACCTATTTTTATGGTGAGAGTTTTCACTTTAAAGATCATTTTTTACACAAAATGAAACAAACAAAAAAAATGCTAGTAATAATGCTCTATGTTGGCCGTAAATGATCAATATTTTCACTTTCGTCCCGTTTCAATATTGCAATGATATTTCCCAGATAGTTGTAATGAGTGTCTCACGAAAGACACACAAAAAAAACATCAAATAAATAACATTGAAATTCAAAGTGCGACGATCTCAACGTTGGTAATTTGAGTGCTGTCTATACTATATTGTTCCTGCACGTGTGCAAAGTGAAACAAACAAAATCTTTTGAAGAAATTTTTATTTTATGTGTCAATTTCTGAACCAAACACGAGCAACGTCTTTGCATAAATTGGATATTATTCCAATCGATATGCTGATTTCTGACCGATTTTGATTATTATTCATTTTTTTTTTGTATTTATTTCGTTTATTTAATCATCAGCAATCAGCGATCAACGATCAATGCTCTTCACTTTCTCTGGTAAATCAATTTGCATCTGTACACAATAAAATCCATTTCAAATCGGATTTCTTCTTTCGATTTGCACTACGAAATGGCTTATTTGATTGAATGAGCATTGAGCATCATTATGAAATGTTTCCATGCGGGCCTTACCAACCAAACAGTGCATTCCCAGATATTTTCAATGGTTTATCTCTAATGTTGTTCGAAACAAAATTTATTGGCGCACATTATTATCAGCTTTTGTCGTGTATCAACCAAATCAACCATTTTTTGCACCAATCTTCGTTCAAATGTTTAGAAGAGAGCAGCTAGCAATGGGATTCAATTAATCTCAATTTCAAGCATCTTAGCAAGCATACAGTTCACAGCTTGAACAGATAATATGCCTGGCAAATGAACAATTTATATTGAAATGTTAAATATAAATGATTCATTTCCCATGTTATTATCGAATCGTTGCTTAAATAATAATAAAAAAAGATAAATGCAAATTATTCATTGATTGGCCAGTGAAAATCGAACCGATGAAAGTGAAATGAAATGAATAAAATCCGAAAACAAGTTCCTTATGTCCAATGTCCAATGCCTGCATATACTTCACAGCCCATGTTGTCTCATGGTTTTTAATGTTTCATTTTCCAATGTTATAATTACGAAGCGTTGAAAAACCACCAAAATTAACATGATTGGTGTTGAATATTTAAAATTTTGTAATGTCAATATGGTCAATTTTTGATGCCATAATAATAATTGATCATTTTACTTTCCTACTCAATCAAGCGATCAACTTTTGAAAGAAAAAAATTGGCCGTTCGTTTGCCTAAAGATGAAAATTGAAAGTGAATTTTGTCTTTTTTTTCCTTCTTCTTTGCGCGTCAGAGAAAATAAACGGGATTATTATTCAATTATAAATACAAAATTGCTTCGATAACTGGAAATTATGCAAATTAATTCGTAATCGAATCGATTGGCCATTTCCGTTCCGAAAATGATTTGCGTTTTTAACAAAAACCAATCGTTATCGATTCGATTGACCGTCAAATGTTTCACATAAATTGCCCTACGACCCACGACGTGATCGTGATTGAAATCTAATTCTTCTTTGTTTTGCAGTTGCTGAACTTTTGTTGTTGTGATTTATCGTGTGGAACATGAAACAAGAAACCATGTCCCATGAACTCTGCAATGATTTAAATGTTATATGTTTTTATCGCGACAAGCCGAAGGAATTTCTGTTGTTGTGCATATTTCAATTCAAATCATCACAAAGCCTTCGTTTGAAATAAAATTAAAATAATTATCTGACGACTTCATTCGGAATATGTATAGAAGCATTCATTGGAGGCATATCATTGTTTATAATCAGCGATAAGCAGGCGCACATTCCATCGTCTATTGAACTCAAATGAAATGTGCAATGGCCTTTGCCTTGCTCAGCTCTGCTCTTGCACTTTTGAGCCAACGAAAAAGGCCAATTCAAAAAAAAAACACTCTGTGTCGCGTCGCGTCACATTCGATCTCATTTCAATTAAAATTCTTGAAACATGTTTATATCATGTACACTGTACACTTTTGTCTGTTTCATAGACTTTTTTCTTTTTTTCAGATTTAAACGAAACACGATTTTTGCACCAGAATATGTAAATGGGCTTGTTGGAAATTGGTTGAATGACGTGAAAAACCGCAAATGATTTAATTGTTCATACGGAATATTTGCGAAAGTAGACGAAAAAACAACAACAACAAAAAATACATCGAAATAGCAATTTTCTCTTTTTTCTGAATTTTCTTCTTCTTTTCTCTTCCATCGAATCGTGATCATTTTTGCTCAAAAAGTCACAAGTAATGGACCCGATTCCGACATTCTTTATGTGTTTTTCTTATGTGAAAATAATTCAAGCAATGTTTCGATTTTTATTTTCATCAATCGGAAGTTAAAATCGTCATTCTTTTTAACCATTCACCTTCTAAAAAAAAACCTCTTTTTTATATTATTATTTTTGTTCAATTGTCTCTTGAATGCCGGAACATCGGAATCGCCTGGCATTCAGTTCCCAGTAATCTAATGTTCAGAGAGTTAAGAGACAGTCTGATTGTCGCTTCGGAAGCATTTGAATACATTTTTTTAGGATTGCATTCAGCAAAAAAAGAGATCATGAACAATAAATAATTCCATTTTTTATGTACATGCTATATTACGCTCTCCACAATGTTCGCTTCGATGAAAGCATAAAAAAAGTATGAAAACAGTTAAAATGTAGCGAATTTTTTTTTTTTTTCAAAAATTAGTTTAAATGGCGTCAGATTGAAATAAATGTAATTTTCACCGCAATTCAAGTATGCGTACATCTAATAAAAAGAACTATTAACAATTCGTCGCTTTGTTCATCTTTCTTTCATGTTCCCTGGGTTTCGGAATTTCGTAGTGTAGAATCACTTTTATCAACTCTGCATTAATTCATAACACTTCGGTTTGTGTTTGTCTCACGCCGTTTCGTTTGGTCTAAAAAAAAATAGAAAATATTTTTCTCTATTTCGTATTTGATGGCGTTTCGAGTTCGTTGGCCAACTTTGCACGCAATTCCACCAAAGAAAAACATGTTTACAATGATAATTTCGAGTTTAAGTGGATTTCTCGTTCGACTTCTTGTCATTTCATTTCATAGAACATCTGGTACAACTTCACGAAGCATATATTTTGCATTGCTTTAAGTTAAAATGATTTGAATGATAAATTAACATTTTGGAGACGTCTTCAGTCTTCGTTTAGATGAAATGAAAAAGTTTTCCATAGCAAGAGACAAAATTGGCACAGAGTCATGAATAAATTCAATCTCATAATGTGTTTATGGTTCGTCAACTGCCTACTTTGATTGTATGCCATTTCATCGATTTTGTGATAGACCAGATTGCTTCATCTTAGAAAAACAATGCGCAGATAGCAAGTATGAGGGGAGAGTCTGCCGTCTGACGTCTGGCGGCCCCCATAAATGAATAAATTCGCTTAACAATATTATTATTAATTATGATAACGCAACGACCATAAAATGTATGATATACGACAGCATCAGCGTCAGCGGAAAAAAAATTCGAGACAAGCGACAACAAAAAGAAATTGCATAAATCGTCGATAAGATTATGATGATGCATAAAAAATACAGTTTGAATTTGGGAGGGAGAATTCGTTTCCTCATCGTCCGTACGTCGTATATGTTTATATGTTCATGCATCACTGGCAAATACTATACATGTATTCTTCATTTAGAGATGAGCTACGATCGATGCTTCAGATAAACCGCATCCACTATTGTAAACAATTCGCATGTCATTTTTGTAATTTATAGGCGGGAAATGCAAAATTTTTGTTCAATTGTAAACATAAAAAAAAGAAAGAAATAAAAACAAAATAATCGATCAGCATAAAAACATCATAGAACGCTATGCCAAGTCAGACCAAGTCAATCCAGAGAGCAAGATATTTTCTAGATAAAAAACCGATCGAATGAATGAAAAGAAATACCGTTTTGATCGATGATTACGTAGATTATGTAAAATTATATTGATATACGATCAATTAACATGTGACCGACTGAAGCCGTTGTTGTAATCACACAAATACTCACAACCACAAAACTCAATTACAAATCGAAAGGAAATAATATATTTGGCTCACTTATCTGTATAAATTTGCATCGATGCTTTCTCAATTCGAAATTCATTTGTTATTCTTTTCATTTTGTCTCGCATTTTGTTACGAAGCTTGGCTGATGGAGTATAGGGCTATTTACAAATCAAATACAATCATCAACCGGTTTATCGTTTGCAAACATTTATCATGTTTATGTTATTCGTCATCATAGACTCGGACATTGGGTCGATGTTGTACACAAGCCTTCGAAAAGCAACGTTCAGATCTATGCAAAATTGCATACATCGTTATTGTACAGCATACACGAACATCAAGATGGAAAACAACGATTATAGTCTCAACAGCTTCTTTGATCAAACGTTCCGCGTTTTGCGTTCAATTTATTATATTAATTTGTGGCAAAAAGAGGCCTTTATCGCAAATTGCATGGATCCACCGAAGAAATTCTTGGGAAATTCTTTCATGATTAAGGCGATCGATGTTTGAAACCGCATTCCCTTATTATTAATTTTGAATTGGCTTCCAATAAATAAAAGTCCATAGAACAGAAAAAAAAGTGACCTCACGTAGAGTATCAGCCATTCTGCCAATAATCGCAATACAAGAAGAAAAAAAGCAAATCGAAATTCGTGGAAAAATTCTTCTACATTGAGGAGCAAGGCAACAACAAGATCGCAACAACAAGATCGATGACAGGCAACAACAACACATGAGACACATATTTCAAAAATTTATATGATGGCCATCAGTAGCAAATAAAGGTCTCGATAAGCCACTGATTTGATAAATGCAAAGCAATTATAAAAAAAAAAATACGATAACCAGAAACCACAGATCATCATCATCATCATCATTGAAAATATGTTGTTAGCCGCATTACACAATTCCATTAATCTCGTTTGCTGCTGCATTTGCTAACTGAGGAATTGCAAATTATAAAATAAACAACGAACAAGCGCATGAAGCAAACACAAGTGTAAATAAGCACATTGTGTGCACTGTTTGCTGTTATTGATCATATGGAGTCTAAACAATAACGGTTATATCACTGAACTGCACCATACACCATGGTGATGCAGTGAACATGATGAACAGTAAACATCAAAGCAAAATTTGCATGTAAAATGAATGTGATTGTTGATAAAATGCATCCGTTCATCCCGTTCGTCATTCAATTTCAATCAATGGTTCAGGTTTTGAGCAAAGAGTTTGTTGATGTTTGTCGAAACAAGAATTCCTAAAAAAATGAAGAAATTTTGTTTTGCACTTTACACATGCACAACAGGTCAAAATGTTGAACGCTAAACACTAAACACGCACAACATTCGATTGAATAATTATTATAAATTTTCAGTTTGAATGAATTGAGGCCTTTTTTAATTTTCGCATTGCAATTAAATGTTCGTGTTTCACTCTTTTTAGACATAATCGATTCAGGAAAAAGTTAAACAAGAAATAAGTAGATTTACAACAAAACAGCAAATATATTTACAAAAAAAAAAAAACAATCTAAACCGCTTTTTGGATCTTTTTAATTTACCTTCTATGATCAGTTTCACGCTCCAATATTTGTGGCTTTTGTTCTTAAAATTCACGTGAAAAGGTTGAAAAAAAGTGGCCGGAATACTTTGATCTTAAATGAATTCGGAAATATATTTTTCTAAATTCTTCAGCAAAAATGTTCTGAATTTTTTCGTTCGAACAATGAATGTGACTCAACCGAATGAGAAATGGGTTTTCACTGCCCAAATATGGAACGATAAATTGATGTCGAATTGATTCGCATTTAACAAAATATATTACAAAGAGATCGTGAGTGATTGTATAAACGTATGAAATGACCTATATCCGCATGCAATATTGCAGTGCCATACTAGCCTATCCATTCGTGATGCAATTCGAATGTAAACATTGGATGTGACTTATGCAGAGAATTTAGTTACTTTAACTTAATCAAAGAGTCATCATCAAAGTGAAGGGAAACAATGTTTTGCTATATACGAATCATCGTTTGTCGATTTGTTCTAATTTTGTTGCTCTCTCTCTATTTCTCTTTCCCCCTCGAAAACAATGATGTTCTTTATTCGCAAATCAACCGCTGCCTATGCACGAATGCATAAACGTCTGGCAACTGTTCTTTTCTTTGCATCATTTATTTTTGCCCATATAAAATGAACAGAAACGAAATGATAATAATTTATGAATGCAAACACTTTTTTTTCCAGCGAAATGAAACAGAAATTGCAATGAGAGCATTTGGCCCATAACGTTTCGCAACCGTTAGAATTTTGTATTCTATAAACAATGAATCAATATCGATACCCAAAGTGCATTCGACTAACAACTAACGTTATGAATGTTTTTAAAATCGGTCGACCGTTGTCAGAAATACAAATATACAACTCTGTCTATCAGTTTCATGTTGTTAGCACATTTTATGAAAAATAAAATTAAATTTTTTATTTTTTTTAGTTTTCTTCATTTCTTCCTTTACCATGCTTTGGGTTTCCGCGTTCCGCGGAATTTACATCGTCCGCAACAAACGATTGGTGTTTATCAGAATCGAATGATCGGCCGTCGTGATGAAAGCTGACACATTTCTACATCCCCAAGATACATAATACAAATACAAACGTATTTTAATGCTCATAAATCTTGAACTCGTTCGTTGTTTAATATCAGGCCAATGTTTATTGCTCATTGCACTGTCAACGATGGCCTCATACATGTATGCAGTATGTTGTATGTAATGTGCAATTTCATTTTAATTGGATCGATGAAAATAACAACATAAAATAAATGGGTCAATCTTTGGGATGTTGATATTTTATGTGGAACATATGCGCGGTGCGCATATCAAGCATTTGATAAAGATGAAACTGGATTTCAAATGGAACAAATACCAAACTGGGATTAATTGAAACGATCAAAATAAATAACGCATGGCATTTAATTGAACATCAGGATGTGGCACGTATTTAGTTCATGAATTATTTCTTATTTCATTCAATTAATGCGATCTCATTTTTAAGATCGTTGTTAATCTGATTTTCAATTTGTTCATTCCCATTTAGAGAATATAGGCTCCAGACGCGTTTAAAATTGCGTCTTAATCTTTCTTAAGACTTTTTTAGTTTTTACAAAGACCCTCCATATTGATATGGCGCACAACGGGCAGACAACATTCAATTTGGTATTGAAATTTGCCTTTTGTATAGCCGCAGTCAAGCGTTTCGTAAATAATCATCGCTCAAAATCGACACAAAAACATCTTCAGGGCATGAAAAAACCGAATTCACACACAAAAAAAATTGTAATTACAGTGATCACATTTTCACTTTATTAAAAACAAGATTTCAAACCCAAATTTCCATTCAATGAACGCGATAATTATTATGATGGCAGGCCCTTTGAGTTTACATTGAAAACCATAAATTAAATATAATATAAAATTGAAGATGAAACTCATTTGCATTAATTGTTGCCGGCTTTACTAGTCATTTGGAGCCAAGCTTTCAACATAGTTATAAACTATTTCGGATCGTCGACTTTCTTTCGATTGGGCCTAAAGTTGTATGGAGATTTCAAGGTTCAATATTTTTATTGTCTGCAAATCCGAAACATGAAAATCATGTAAAAAAACAGAAGGCCTCCACTTCACATCTTATGATAGTTTTGTCATTGGTTTCTTTTACCAAAACGAACTATATCATCCGCAGTTACCATCGATAATAATTCGATTATGAAATCTCAATCAATTTCATTTTCATTTGCAGTGTTTTGTGTCACGCTTGATCGAATCAAATGATGAAAATTATCGCTGTGATAAGCACGAGATTACTTTCATTTTTAATTAAATGCAATTCAATTCAAACATTAGTATGAAATATCAAATTTAAATACTCATTTAATGACGGTTGCAAATTTTTTTTTTAATAATAAAATTAAATGAATTGGATAATAATATTGATAATGAATATTTATATCATGAAAATCGTCATGAAATCGCATTCGACACACCATTATATGAATCCAATTTCAAATTCTTTCACAACTATTTGTTTATTGTTTTGAAAGTCCATTTTTATCTTTGACTCATCATCGAATTCTTTATGTTCTTTTGCCATCTATTTTGACATGCATGTGTGAAATGTTTATGAGTCATTTGAATTGAATGTAATCCAATATCAAAATAAACAAATGCGTTTTGTTTCACAAGATCTGTCCGATCGATTTCAATGTTTGTTTGAGAAGTTGATTGGTGATGTTTTTGCTCCATTTACTCGAATGGTTATGGCTTAGTGCTTAGCGCTTAAAAATAATGGAATGAAAGAAGATCTTAAAATTCCCTAGCCAATTGACATGATAAACACGTTCGTCACCAGTCTACATTCATCCAACTCCCAAAAAATCGAAATGTGGTAATGTAATGAGAATTCGATTAATAAATTAATGACGCAACCAAATTATTATTTTTTATTAAATGCTTAAATCACACTTCTTTAATGCGGAACTCATATAAATGATCCAGCAGATCTGGAAGTTTGAAGTTTGAAAAGAGAATGATTTTTCAAAAATCAAAATTTGATTCGATCAAGAAAAAAAGAACATTTGAAAAAAAAAATTATTCATAAATCATTTTCTCTTCAAAACTTCTAAACCAAGTACAGTCGAAATGACTTTCGCAACAATTTAATCATGAAATGTAAGCATTGGACATTTGCCTTCGAGCCAAGAACAAACCGTTATTTATGCAACCGTTCTTGATCACAATTAAAATTGTTGCTGTTCATTTCTTCTTCTTTCATGATATTTGAATGATAAATGACGCAAGGTGATTAAATCATTTCACACCACAAATTCTTTGGTGAATGATCGCTTTCGGGCAATTGAACTATTCGAAATTCGAATGATACATGAATTGAAAAGCAAATGAACAAACGCGAACGCAAACGCAAACATAAATCTTATTTAATCAAAAATAATCAGATTGGTTATAAATCATTCTCAAAATGGATTATTTTTCAGTGAGGAATTTCGCGATTGAATGTCGAAAAAAAAAAATATCTTTGTACGTTATAAGTAAGCATATAGGGGCTCGGTATTCTTCTTACACTTAATCATGTTACATGTCCATATTTGCCTCGAAAAGTACCAACAATCAACCTAAAGGTACATATGCACGAAATTCGACACAATGTGATTCATCACATTTTCTTTCATTGAAACGTTCGTTGTGTCCAATGTATAAATGGTATCGTCTGTTTGCCTTTATACACAAACATAGTGCGGATGAATTGAATGCTTTTCGATAATAATAATCAAACTGTCAGCCGAGTCCGGCAAATCAGTTCAACATACATTCTCAAATCTGAGAGTGTTTTTTTTTTCGCTGCGCAAACATTTTGCGACACATTTAATGGCTAAGTAAATGTTAATTTCGATCTCGGTTAATTGAAATACAAGCTTCACTATTTTAAAAAGGAAACAAGTTGCTTGTGCGCTGTACATTGAACTGTCCGAATTGCAAATCACGGTTCATAAAACTAATTAAATGGATTTGAATTTGGAATACATTTTTGAGATACAATCTGTTCGATACACTTCGGCCCAAAAGCTATTTTTAACAATTCGACATTCGAATAGCAACCGAATGGCTGTTGGCATTTCAAAATCTTTATGATCACTGATCACTGATCACAGACCTATAGCCGGAGGCCCAAGGTATATTTACACCATAATCCTATTTGAATTTTATTTGTTTAGCCAGCAAAAGACAAATTAATGAACGAAAATAAGGTGGGTCCACTAAGGAAAACAAAAAGACATGACAATGCAAATGAGCACCTCACAATCGATATTCACGATCAAAGTTTTTTTTTTTACTTTTGCCTGACTGAAATGCGTTTGTTGATTGAATAACGGATTAAATGAAACACCTCAAATTACGACGTTGTTCTTTGTTTGCATTACATAATCGATAAAACCATTTGATATTTGGATAAATAAAAAGAAATAAATTGTTGGCGGTCCAACACTAGCTTTTCCGTACAT
>GL501492.1:1005024-1031631 GCA_000149185.1 Mayetiola destructor
AGTCCCATCACTTTTTCAAAATCGAGCGATTACGTTACTTTTCCTTACAGGATGTACGGAAAAGAAAAAAGGACTGAACATAGACAAATAGATGAATACAAATGATGCTGTCAAAGCCATTTAATGATATAATGATTTATGCCGAAATCGATGTGCTCCATGCACACATATCATGAATTATTTATTATTGTGCATAGAACTGAAGAAAAAAGACACACATACACACACACACACCGACTGCATTTCTTGAACAAATAGACAAAAAAAAAAAGAATTACCATCCAAACAAAAAGATTTAAAATCGGCTTCATTTGCACAGCTCAGTGCCCAACATCGAATCGCACAATGGAAATGAAACAATGCTTTGTTGTTTCAAGTTCCAAAGAACAAAGTGAAGTCTCTTATTTGAACGGTACGCATGTATCTATATGGCATGCAATGCACGTCATAAACGTATGTGGCCATTCGCCTTTTCATTTATATTTTATTTCTAACGTTTTGAGCATTGTTCAATTTTCATATTTAGTTGCCGTTGCCGCCACATTTAAATGTGTTTTAGATTTATTTACATGCGACTCATTCCTAACTAAAACGATTCAAACGACGATCATTATTATTATCTGCCGTTTAACTCAAGGCGGGGTTTTCGAAACAATAAATTCATGAATTGCCACACCAAGCGATCGATTTGTATCGAACAAAACCAATTATTTGGAATTAATGTTTGGAAAAAAACTAGAACATTAAAATATTGGATGCTGTCGAATTCGATTCAATTGGGATTTGTTGTTCAACGATTCAATTGAAAGGTCATCGAATAATAAATGATGAATTTGAAACAAGTTTCAGTTGCAATAATAATAATCGAAATTCGAGAAAAGTTCATTAAGGTCATTTTTGAATGAAAATTTTCAATCGATTTATTATTGTCATTGACCCCATTTAGCCTATCTCATAACAGACAGATCTTTGGAACAGGAATCCATTGGGATGGACATTAAATTGCCGGATTATTTCTTTTTACATCGATATCGATCTCAAGATAAAATCCCTTTTGTCACACTCGTTGGACATGTTTTTTTTTTACTGATCAAATGATAATCCGATTACCGAAAGGAAATGTTATGTTGAAAAATAATAAATGAAAAAATCCACATGAACAAAGAGAACAGGTTAATATTGTTTATTCTTTCGCCTACACCAAAAAGCCGGCTCGTTGCACGTTCCATTTAATATTATTAGTGTATTAAAAACTGAATGCATTTCAAAAGCGTGCAGAAACATGCATAACATCACAGCATGACATTTTATGTGTTGAACATATTGTTAATTCGATTAAACTTTAACGAGATGCTGTGCACCGTTTGCCTGTCAATGAAAATCCTGTCAATGAATCGATTCGATTTTTATTTTGGTGCTTAATCAATAAAAATCAAATACCGAAATCAATTACACTGTTTAATATTTAAATTTTTTGCTTCCTGTTGTCTGTTCTCAATCGCTAATGTGCGCACGGCTCGTGGCATTTTGGAAAAAAAGGCCGCTCAACATCTGCGTGCCAATTTAATTTTGATAGTTGAATTTATTGAAAAGTGAAAAGTATACAAGAAAGCATTCATTATTCATGGAAATGTTTTAGTTACGTTCTCTTTGCTCGGCTTTCTTTTTAATTTAATTCAATTCAATTCAATTTATTTAATTACCGATTTTCTTTTGACTTAATGGTGTATTTGTTCGATTTGGTGTACTCGGGCGATATCGTTAATCTATTTTATTCGCAAAAATATGCATTATTCATTGAATACTCAACTGAAATAAATTATGAAATTCCGACCAAACATTTGATTGAAACACTGACAAGAAATAATTACAATTTTACAAATTGTTAATCTGCTATTCAACGTGAATAATGGTGGTTGATGCGGAAGATTGGCCATTTGTTAATTGACAAATGAATCGTTTTTATATAAAACATGCTATTTTATTAGCTGAATTCAAAATAAAATATTAAACCATTGACTTGTTCATTCAAAGAGTAGTTCCGTAAAGCCATTTTATTCGCGCAAATCTTCAATTGAATCGATTAATCTCACTCATCGATTTGCGTTTCCATTTTTAATGTTTGATTGAAAAAATAACGATAATTGCTTTGCATAAGTACAAATTGGTTTGATCGGTATGTGTGCCGATTCACTTTAAAGCCAACAACAAGCTGCTGCTATAAGTTGGCTTGTCTTGTTGATGCGTAATTATTCCAATTCATCACATAAACAAATGACAGGTGATGCATTCAAATATTGGCTTTCAATTGACATTAAACTGAAATCATAGACTACACAGCAGGTGTCTGTCGCTATATTTTATTGGCCATTTAATTTGCAATGGGCTATGAACGATGTACTGTTTGACGGCATTTAACATTGAATGTGCAGCAGTCGTTTATGCAAATTGTGTAGTAGGAAAACGGAAAAATGACAACAAACATTGGTTTATTTCATTTCCATAAATGATTACTTGCTGTGCAAGTGTTTGGGCCCATTGATTGACTATTGACTACTGCAGCAGTAATAAATATTTTCTTTGTGTTGATCTTTGGTCACAGTGAAAGCTTTTTTTAAGCACCGCAACTAAAATATTTATCTATTTACATATTTATGAAATGATAAAAGATTCCGATAGATATAAAAAGATATAAGAGATAAACTATGACTAATTCAATGAAAACATTTTTTTTCTCTTTTTTTTATTTTAAATTTCCAGAACTTGTTGTTTGTGTAATTCGTGTAACTCAAAGTGAATGAAAGCTAAGGAAATGGCAAGCACTGGTGATATGTGGGTCCAATGGTTTTCGTGCTGTTTCCATCAGCCACAAAGTCCACGACGACGCCAACGTCATCAACGCATGCGAATTGATCGATCGATGATTGGCAATCCAACGAATTTCGTTCACACAGGTACATGTCCACCAGTCAAATAAGCTCCTCTTTTTAGCCCGAAATTCGAAAGATCAATGCTCATCATGGAATTGTTTTTCTTGTTCAGGTCACATTGGATCAAACGATACCGAATTGACTCCGCATCACATTAATGCAATCCAAAGTCAAATGCAAGGCAAAGGTGGATATGAAAATAATTCTCTCCGGATTCAGGTATATTCATACAATTTTATTCGAAGCAAAAAAATATACAACTTTTCCTAATGGTTTTTCATTGGACTTTCGTTACAGGCATGCTGAACGGATAGCGGATCTCTGATATATAACTTTTTTTTTTCGAATATTCAACAATACGAAAAATCAATTTTATTATTTCATAATTTAATGATGTTTTTGACGATAGATTTAATTTTATTCTTATTATCATTTGGATATTTTGTTATTTCAATGGAGAAGGAAAAAAAACGTTTAATTTTTGCCTGATTGACAGGCGAAATTGAAATTTAGAGTTAGATGTTAATTGCATGATTAAATAGGAAAACGATTTCGTTTATAAGAAAAACTACTTATATTTTAGTGGATAAAAAACGTTAATATACAAACAAACATATTTGGATGCCCAGACCAGTGCAGATATTTTAACATGAATCAATGAAGTCAACGTAGCAGCGCCTTTTTTACTACAATCGTATGAAATAGCAAGGAAAAGGGGGTGCTGAGCTCATTAAGACATCTAAAAAAATCAAAATGTGAATATTGGTTATGGTACATATCCCTGCAAATATACAAATTGATCACCAATACACAGGGAATGTCAACATTAAGCCATCGACGGACATTTGGACCTTATCGTTTGCAAAATTAGAACAACATTCGAACGAATCAGTGCATAGAATAGACAAAATATTTATAATAATAGTTAAATGTTTTGGACAAACATACTACCGATTTATATGTTACTACAAACAAATAAAGCAACATTTTGTTTTTTGTAAATTGTGAATTTCACACTTACGTCTGGTACTTACGCCTGGACCATAGCATCAACATTTTACTATTTAGGTTTTACACCTAAACGAATATTTATATGAAGCATATATAAACATTAAACATATAAAAAAGCATGTACACCATCAAAAAGTATTCATAGCCTTCGATTTGGGTTGCTGTGGACGAATGATGAGTTAAATGTATGCATTGGGATAACATCAAATAAAGTTGCCTTATCAAAGCTGAAACACGAATCAAAAAAATTAATGTTAAATTATCCAAAAATCGTACAACCGCCATTCAAAATTTTCCATTTCAAATTTGAATTTCGAAAATTTGACTTGATCGGAAAATGATTTGTTTTGGATTGTTTCCGTTTTCATCGTTTGATATGTAGATAAAAAAATTTTTTTCATTAAAATTGTTATTTTATACATTTCTACTTTTGATAGTTTGTAAATGATCCAAATAAACGACATTTGAACAAGTTATTTGAATCATCACATGATTTTCATTTCACGCTTTGACAAAAATGGAAGAAGATCCAAGCAGCAAATCAAATAAAGAAACGAGGCCCGGGAAAAGGTTAGATATAATCGATTGACGATTTTCGTTTTATTGAAACAAATTAATATTATTCCATTGTTATGTCATAATTGAAAAATTCATGCTATAATCGCCTTATTCGGAGTCACTGCCACTTTTAGATTCATTTGCATTTGAATCGTTACCGCTACCAGCATTCCGATTTGAAGCACCACTTTCATCATCTGATTCGGAAATTGCAACTTTGGTTTTATCGGTTTTCTTGCTGCGTCGCGTTTCAAAATCAGAATCATCATCATCCGATGAATATATAGCGGCACCTGAACAATGACAAATTTTTTCACATTTATTCATTTCTTCACAATCGAAAAATTGATGCTGAACATATATTACAAATTGCATTTACCTTGTTTGGATGCATTCGCTCCACCTTTGCCGGTATATTTGTTCTTAATGGCTGCAATCGAAATGGCTCCTTCATCGTCCGAATCATGCTCTTCACGATAGCTTGCACTAAGACCGGCTGGTGTGTCTCGGTTGCGTTTCGGTTTGCTTTGCATTGTTTTTTGTCGCATCGCTAGACGCAATTGTTCTTCTTCTTTCTTTAATTTAATATATCGATTTGCATCCGGATCGGATCCGACTGTGGTAAGAATTTTAATGCCTGCCGTTTTTTGTGATCGATCGGCCAATGACATTGTCATCTTTTTGTGTGTAAATGATTCCGTTGAATATGGTCGGAATGTCAATTTGGTGCGGAACACAGCTTGACCTTGTAAACCAGTTCCCTGACGAATAAATAAATGATTGAAATCGCCCTGTAACGGCTGCTTATAAACATCGAAAATTTCATTTCCCAAATGTAAACTCATGCTGCCATCATCCCATCGAACCATACGAGCATTTGATTCTTTTTTTACAGTACCATCGTCGGCAAAGTATTCACGCCATCGTATCGTATTGCTCACTTTTAATTTGATTCTGGACAACAAAACGGAAAATTGCAATTGGTAAAAAGTGGAAAATTGTTGATCTTTTCTTACCTTTGACGACCTTCTTCATCGAGGGTTTCTTCTTCGTCGATTTCATCTTCATATGTGTCCCGGTCGAACGGACGTGTTTCAACTGATAAAAAATTTGGCAACTTAACAAAATGTATATCTTTGCCCAAATCTGAAACAATGCGTGGAATTTCAACATCAATTCGACGCTCTGGTATCGGTTCTGGTTCTGGTTCTTTTTCCTTTTGTCTTTGTGTATTTTCGTCATCGCTCAAACGACGAACATCATCACTGGCCGAACTTCGACGACTTCGTCTGTCATCGTCATTATCGCTACCACGTCGCACATCATCGTCAGAGCTGTTACGATCTTTTTCTTTGCCGCGGGTTTCTTCATCGGTACTAATATCATCGGCATCACCCTGTTTTCATAAAAACCGAATTTAATTTCTTTTTTTTTCGCCTAAATCAATATAATTTCGATCGAATTAACATACAAACAATTCCGTTGCATCAACATCTTCCTCTTCTTGTGGTGCCGCATCCGGTTCACTATCTGAATCAATCAATGCAGATTTTTTCTTTTTTGGTAGCGATTTTTCGGCATCACTACCAGAATCACTTAAAACCTGTCGCTTACGCTTTTCACCGCCTACATCCGAACCAGAATCTGAATGAACTGATGCCGATCGACTGCGGGATTTTGAATGGGCTGTATGTTGTGATGCCGAACGACTCCTTGATTTTGAATGAGCCGAATGAGCCGAAGCCGAACGACTTCGTGACTTTGAGTGGGCCGAATGTTGAGAGGGTGATCGACTGTGAGTCTTTGATTTGGATGAATGTTGAGATGGTGAACGACTAGGGGATTTTGAATGGGCTGAATGTTGTGACGGTGAACGACTACCACTTTTTGATCGACTGCGACTATGACTTCGACTACGCGATTGATTTGATTGCGGCGATCCACTTGGACTTTTAGAATGGGATTTTTGTGAATCATTTGATGGTGAACGGCTACGACTTTTGGAACGGCTTGTACCAGAAGCGCGAGAGTTTGATCCAGAACGAGAACTATACCAAGGAAAAAAACAGAAAACGATTCGTCAACATCATAATTTGCAATTAAACATAACCTCAAATTTTCAAAAAATAAAATATATTAATTTACCGGGAACGAGCTCCGTCTTGGGATGCTCCGTCATCTGATCGATTGGCGGATGGACTTCGGCTCCCTTTATTTGAATCTGAATCGGATCCCGAGCCTGTTTTCATGAATTATTATTAATTGAAATCGTAAATAAATAAATGAAGTAAATTTCTCAGTCGGTCGTATCTGCGAAGCACTGTTTGATATTTATTATTCGCCAATATTTACCAGAATCGTTCATTGCATCTCGAACCATAGCTTAATTGAAAGTCACTTTGCAGAAAGACCAGTCCTAGCTATCAATTCAATTTCCTTTTAAAAAAAATATTTGTTCAGAATGCAACTTTTCGGTTATTGTTTGCGTTGAAACACAGTGATGCGAATAAAAGAGTTGTCAAACGACCTCTTATGTCATTGGATCTACTGACTACATTGAACGCATTCATAATTAGAGAAATTGTTTTATTTTCGGTTCAAACCATTCAAATTTTGTATGAAATGAAAGTGTCGTATTTGAATCTGTCAAATTATAATGTGAGAATTTCCATACGATGGAAAATAAAACTCACCACGGCTGAGTGAAACGAAATGTGATAGTGTGAAAAATGTCAGTCGACTGACATCTTGTTCGATTTATGCATCATTGTTCGACAAGATTTGATTTATTTTTATTTTGAAAACAACATTGAAAACGTTTTGAGTACATTTTTGCGTCGAATTTCATTTGTTCGTGTATCGAATGTGACTGAAATAATGTTGGCTTTAGTTGCCCGTCGTTTGAAGCTATCATATAATGTTCTGAATCTACGCAATTTGCACTGTAGACCAAGCGAACAGTGTCAAGCTCTTAATAACAACAACGATGAATCAGATAATCCAAAATCGGTTGTGTCGAAACGATTTGGTGCTCAATGTGAATGGAATTTACGAGGTCAAAATCCAAAAATAAATTTCGATGGATCGGATCAATACAAGAAAATTGTATCGCATAGTTTAAGCGATAACAATCAGAATTTTAACCATAACAATCAAGCGGACCCATTGATTTCGATACTTTCACGTCACTTCAATAGGACATATGGACAGTATTCGCTGGCCCCAAATCCAAACAACTACTATGAGAACGATGAAACGAAAACGGTTATTTTGACCGGTATCAGCGATGGATGTGATTGGAAATCATCAGATCCATACGCCAAAAACCAATGTATCCTTAAACGATACGGAAAACAAAAGAAACGTAAGCATTGCAATTGCGAGTTTCTGCGCGACAATTGGAATATTCTCAAATGGGTGAGTACACAGTATTGTGTATAACATGCATCGAATTCATTCATAATAATTCATTTTTCATGGCCTATTTTCCCAGACAACGGGATTCCTTGGCAGTTTTTATGCCAGCAAATTGTTGTGCTTATATGCTCGGCGACGACGCAACAATCGCGAATGGCAGCTCATGGAACGAGCATTGGCCGAACGCCAAAAAATACAAAAAGAAGTGCTTGAAAAACATTATGGCATCAGTGAATTCCAAAGAAGCCATGTACCTATCGATAAGCATACATTTGATTGGTCAGAAAATTCTGCATCCTATTCAAATCAACCAATTCTGGTCACCAATGAACATGATCTTAAGCAAAACAGAGTCACAATCGGCACACAAACAACCGATTCATTACATGTCAAAGAATTGGCACCGTATAATTTTCGAGCAGCCGTTCATGATTTTGAATCAACATTGGGCCATTGTGAATTCAAATTGGGCGTGCAATCATTGAAAATGGATCGTCCAGAAGTGGCCATTTCACATTTCATGATGGCTTCCGTACACAATCATCCGGAAGCTACATACAATTTGGGTGTTTGCTATGAAAATGGCATCGGAACCAGCATGAATTTGAAAAGTGCTATGAAATTTTATCGTGCCGCCGCAAACTTGGGACATCCAAAAAGCATGTACAATTTGGGTGTCTTTTATGCTAAGGGCAAAGGTGGTCTAAAGAAAGATCGTGAAGCGGCCAAAAAATTGTTAGAAGAAGCAAGTCGAATGGGCTTTAAGGAAGCGACAGCAGCATTGACACGAAAACGATTCCAAATGCCGAAAAACACATCTACAAATGATGCTAGTCAAATTTTGACTACGAAATCATATCAGATAACATCTGAATTGAGTCCAGTACATCGTGCTGGTATGTCAGTTGTCGTTTAGAAATGATTATCATATATTTTTTTTTTTTTTTAAATTCTTATATCGACGTTTTTGATGCAGATTTTATTTTGAGTTTGATTTTTATCTTTTTCGAAATTTGTTTATTTTTTTTTCAAATGGTCTATTTACAAAGATGTAAAAAACAGAGACTAAGCCTCGCGAGTTAAATCAAATTCGACAATTCCATTTCGGGAAAAATCAAATGTTATCAAAAATGACTACACTAAAATGCAATTATGCATTACAAATTTTCATTAATATTAAGTTTAAAATTGTTTCGAGTTTTTTTTTTTGAGTCATTAATGAACGCAACATAATTGCGACGCATTTATGTTTAAGATTCAAAATTAAACCATAACCAATAAATGAGAAAATTAACTGAAATATGGATTTCATTTCATTCAAAAAAGTCCAATAGATTTGCAAATATTATGAAATTACAGAATCAATTCAAGGACATTCAGTAGCTCGATTCTCAATTTTTTTGGTATCTTTGATGCCGGATTTAAATTACGTCTTCGCCGAAATACAAAACGAACCATTACCAACATAACGAAATCAAAAACCGAGCCGAACGAAATAAAAATAAACATTTGGACCGCGTGTGATATTGGCAGATATTGGTGAAAATGATACAAAAATGTTCAACACTCTTCACGCATATCGCATACATATGCACAATTCGACACGAGCCGACATGGTGAATAACCTGATCAAAGCAACTGTGATTCAATTAATATTATTTTTGACATTTGAATATTGAATACACTTATCAAATGCAATTTGTTTTTCGTTCCAATGACGCTCTACGCTTTGTGCTACGAAAGACTGTGAAAATAAATTCCGGAAAATTTTGATTAAATCCATTTGGTGACGGTAAGTTTTTGTAAAATTTGCAAAAATTAAATTATATTTCGTTGGAATGACTGTGAAAAAATGTGATGGAAAAAAATACGAAAACCGTTTTCAGTTGAAGTGAAATCTAGGTTAGAGTGAAAAATAGTATTTTGGCGCCTTTTTTTGTCAACTCATCCGAAAACATTCATTTGAATTTCCATTCAATGTTCGATTCTAATCCATAAAAATTTGTTTGTTTCGTATATTCAGTCGGCAATCATGGCATATCTCAACAAAGTCGAAATGAAACAATATTTGAGCAATGCTCTCGAATGCATTGAATTCAAATTGGGTAAGTGTAAATTGTTCATCAATTGTGTTTTATTTGGTTTAAAACAATTTTTCCAGTGAGTCAATCGCACAGATTTTGTTTGCATTCATTTCATGTTCGAATCAATTCTGTTCTTTTTTCCTTCTTCTTCTTCTTCTTCTTCTACTGTTTGTCATTGATTTAGTTCGTGATCGTAGCGAAGTAGACGATGATACAGCGACTGTATTTCATCCAGAATTTGCTCATCAAATTTTCGGTGAAAGTGAATGCATATTCGGATACAAAGATTTAAAAATCCGTTTATTTTATACGGCTGGTCCATTGAATATGTATTTTGGCACCAAATATGCATCACGCATTGATGACATTCAAAATGATGGTCTAAAGGGTGATGATGTGATCGGTGCTATTTCAAAACTCTTGACCACCGGCTGCTATTATACAAATATCGATGAGTTTTTGGGAAAACTCGATAAAGAAGAATCATTCCAACCGTTTGGTGAAAAATTATATGAATGGAAAATTGATTTGCCAAATAATGCTGAACGCCATTTTGAGATATATGAATGTAATATGCATACACCGGGTTTTTTGGCATTCCATGCACGTTTACAAACATTTTTGCTATGGTTTGTTGATGCAGCCAGCTACATCGATACAAACGATCCACAATGGATGTTTTTAGTGGCGTAAGTATAAATTCATTCATTTTTTTTCATTTCATTTAAATTTTATGGAAATTAATCGCAGTTCAATTGCAGTTATGAAAAGTATCAATCGAAAAATGGTAAAAAAATGTATGCCACCGTTGGATATTCGACTGTTTATTTGTATTACGCTTATCCACAAAATATTCGGCCGAGGATTAGTCAAATGTTGGTGTTGCCACCGTTTCAAGGTATGGGCATCGGTGCCGAGCTCATTGAAACTGTTTATCGAAAATTCAAAGGTGATGATAAAGTGGTTGATATTACGGTCGAAGATCCATCTGATGATTTTCGTCGTGTACGCAACTATGTTGATACAAAATTATGCAAACAATTGCCCGAATTTCAACCGGAACGTTTAAAGGAGGGCTTTTCAAAGCAGATGATCGAAGCAGCCAAAAAACATTATAAAATCAATCCACGCCAATGTCGCAATATTTATGAAATTTTGCGATTAATGGCCACCAATATAAACGATCCAAAAGAATATCAAGAATATCGATTGTGTGTCAAAAAACGATTAAATGGTCCGCATCATAAGCAAAAAGAAGATTTGAAAAAGGTTGAAAAGCGTGGCATTGATATTACGGCTGCACAAGCTACGATTCCAACAACCGACGAACGCATCGAACAATTGAAAGAGGAATATCAAGTGAGTAATTTTGATTTGATTGATTGATTGAGGTTTTTTAAATTTCATTTTTATCCATTTGCAGGCCCACGAGGAAGAATATTTCCGCATTATAAATCGCTTGAAGTATAGCGAATGAATCGCATTATAATTCATTAGCTATGTGTCTTCACTTTTGATATCAGTACAGCATTCAACTTTTTACTTTATTATTATTCTCCTTTGTTTGGTCTCAATAATTTATTCATCTGAACCGAACCGGCGACCAGTGAAAAAGGATATTTTCGTTAATAAGTTTATAAGTCTTTTTTTTTTTGTGATTTGGATGTATCGTTTAATAAAATGAATAAAATTGAACACTAAAAAAATAATATGAAATGAAATTCGAAAATGAACTTAAACTGAATTTCAATCCCATAATATATGGTTCCATTTAAATTGACATTTTTCACCATGTTGTTACGGCGATTTGGGTCAAACCATCGCTATATAAAAAACTCATTCTGTCTACCATTTTTGTTTTGTTATTGATTTAGACTGGAAGGAATCCAGCTACATAGTATTTATCGTGATAAGTTCCATTTTATTGTGAAAACATGCCCTTGACGTTCAACATTTTGCTATGACACGATAAAGAAAAAACGAATATTAACAGTCATTTCACATAAAACACTTCGGGCTTTGGACCGACTACATTGGAATTAGATTCCTTTGGTTTTTTTTTTTATAGTGTCGTGTGATTCCTTTTGCCATGGCATCATTTCCACAATGGGACAAAAAAGGACATTCAACGAAATTTATTTCTTGGCAAGCAATCCGTTCATACTTACATGCAAGTGGCAATGAACCCTCCAACTCTATGCTATGCATTTTAATCTGGGTTACATTAGTACTGTTTCTACTGATGTAAAAGAATGCTTATACTGAATACTCATGGCTTGGTTCAAAGGTTTTTTAAACACTCGCCGTCTGGAAAGCAAATATGGTAAGTTATGGGCAAAAGATCGGATCTCTTAGTGAATCGCCCACAAAATATGCTGGAAACTATTTAGATATCAAAACACACAAATTTCTTGGGCTTTTCCGTTCATTCTGGATATCTGATATGACGAAAAACTTTCATGAAACAAAATATTTTCCATTCACAGAATGAAATTGTGAACAATAACAATAATAACAATTGCATGTCTATCATTTTCATTGTACGATTAAAAGAAAGAAAGTACAAGGGGCACTTTTCCGGTCGATAAATACTCTTTGGTCGTTTGGCCAGTATCAAAAAATCAAAAGCGCTTGAATTAGCATTTGCATTATATAAAAGGAGCGATTCAAGTGGTATAATTACGCTTCGTATTCAATTTTGTAATGGTGAAACGTGAAACCAGGGCAAAACAAAAAAAAAAAACGTTTTTCTTTTTCCTTTGATTTCATTTCCTTTAACATTGTAGACGGACTTGCATATCGGGTCAAAAATAGCCATTTCAGTGCAAAATTTGCAATGGTCGAATAAAGACGACTTGCATTGCAAAGAGTGGATAATTTTTCATAGAATGAGAGCCCCGGTGAATTGGTAAACAAACGCAATTTTCCCATTAAATACATGAATTTAACGTTAAATTGCGAATAAATTAGATGTCGTTCGGTGGTATTTATTGAAATGCGCATGTTTTTTGTGCATAAAACGTCTTTTTCATCTCATCTATCTGTAACAGCATCGCTAAAAACGTTCACACACAACCAAATACATTCGTATATAGTTCACAATCATGTGAAGTATGAATTAATGATGTGATTGTGTATCAACCAACCCTGTGAGATAATTGATGTATTTTGACATTTCATCTTCATTGCTAAAAATAATTACAAGGCTACAGCCTATGTACAAAGCGACTTTGAACATTTTCAATATTGTGAAATGAATTTATTGCTTTTTTGAAGCAATTTTGGTCTTTGGATAAGCGCAATGAACGAATAAAAGACATATTTTTGCCTAAAAACACCTGAAAACATTATGAAAATGTTTGGATCAAAGATACGCAGTGGTTTGAATAACAATGTGACTGGCGATGAAACCATACGTCGAGTGACTCGTGAAAAAGTTGTCGTTCGTGGAAATACAACAATTCGAACACTGGATTCAACTACTTCATTTTTACCAATAATTGAAAGGTGAGTGCTATTTATGTGTAATGTTAATCATTTGTTTTTCGCGAAATTGAAAGGAACGATCCCAGATCTTCCAAGTCAGACACATCCCAAAAAAAAAACACTCACAGTATGGAATGAATCGATTGACCGTAAGAAAAATAAAACAAAGTAAACGGCGAGAAAACGCGTAATTCTATTTTCGTCTCATGAAAATTCAAATCGTCACAGCGTGTATACTTTTGTCAACTACACATTTCGTTATTTCCTACAGCTAACTTGATGGAGTATGGGAAAGAGTCTAAATGGCACACTAAACAAATATAACGTACACGATGCCAATTGTAGTCTGTATTCACAGTAGTTGTTTGTTGATGACCAACAATTTATTTTGAAATATTCATGTATACACGAACGCACGGAGGCAAAGAAACGAAACGCGTTTTTTTCCCCCCCATTTGATATTTATTTCCATGTTGTCGTGTGGTTTCATTTTACGATAGAAAATCCAACCACGGCACATCGGTCATTTGTGATTAGTTGAACTTCAGCCATCGTGGCAATCGTGCGGTTTTGACATAAAACTCAAACGCCTGTACAAGTGTTTTAATGTATAATAATATTCCATGAGTGTTTGATTGGCCAAAATGTGAACAGGTGACCACCGAAAAGTTGTGCAAAATGATTGGACATTTTGATTTTATACCAGAATCTTCAGTTCCAGTTCAATATAAAATGTTGCGTGGATTTTCCAATTCGAATCCATCTTTACAGCAATTAAATCGAATTCCAAATGGAATTCCCGATGGTGGACTCAATCATATGAATCATATAAATCCAAGTCCCAGTCCACCGCCAAATAATAATATTCATGTGGAATATGAAGTGTCAGTGCCGATTGTACCATCGTATCGTCACACACCGTACCATTCATTGTGGAATTTAAATCAAGGGTTTGTTTACAATTTAAATAAATATTTCAGAAGAAGAAAAAAAATCTAAATAAAAATATGTAGTAACGTGTCGGGCAGCACTTTACATGATCCAACATTTGCGGAAATTTTAGTGGGGAATATTCAAAAAGACGCCGTCAATTTGTTGACAAAAGTACTTCTCGAAATGAGTAAAATGAGTTCAATAAACTTAAGCGATACGGCTTTGATTTTAGGCCCATCCGACTTTGTCAGGTGGATGACTTTATATCGTACATATTTGACGCTATTTTTCGTTACTCGGTATCTACATAAAAAATGAAATTGAATTTTAAATGTATGGACAATAGACAAAATTCCGCATGGAACATGGAACATGAAACATGAACGAAGCGCACGGCCACGGTTTATCGAATTTTTTGATTAGTATTACATATTATTATATACAAAACGGACTAACCGGGTGCATTGTCCCTTTCGTATCCATGAATATTGAATGGAATTAAAATCAATAAATTCTTTCGAACATTTGAACCAATTGCGTTGCGTAGATAAAAAAAAACGCGGCAGTTGGTCAATATAATTGCTATTCTATAAATATTAAATACATGAATCATATCATGGCATATGTATGTTCGGAACTCGAAAGATGGATAACATGCGGCTCATTGTGTTACGATTCGTTTTAAATAATGCCGATAACATAATCTTCATAACGTTGCATGAGTTTATTGACCGCTTCGATTGGCCATAATTATTATACTATTGCTGTTGCGTAACTAAAAATATTCCACGATTGCCGGTATAATCATTGCAATTCGATCGACTTGGAAATCATATCATACTTCAGACTAATGTAAGCTTAGAATAATAATAATCAGAGGCTTTCCCTTTCTTCAAAATCAAAGATTCCTTGGAACTGAATATGAAATGCCATCAAAATGTCAACAATTTAATTTCATCGTTAAAATCAATCATGACTCATGACATTCGAAAAATTGAATAGGATTCGACGAATCCAATACCGCATGAATTATAGTAAAAGTAAAACGCGTCTAGAACTCAAAACCACACAAATCACTTCTGGATTACAAAGAATGTAATAATAATAATTTATTATGTCGAAAAACCCCCGCGATAATTATAATGGTTGGATTTTTTATTTTTTTTATGTGCGATATGCGGTAGTCGGTGTAGAACACAAAGCCTATTAGGACTTTTTGAATGGTTTTGTTGGCATAAGTTTATTGCTCTGAAACGAATTACATTCAAATGAATTCGACTATGTATACATATTCCAATTCAACGATACAAGTATCGTAAGTGAGGGTGGCGCACTCTTTTCTTTTATTCTTTAGAAATCACTTTTTTTTAGACACAATTGGAATCGCCTTTAGCTCAAATTCTTCATTTTATTCCATTGAATGTGTTCCATTCGATGAACTATTTGATTTTGTTGACGAAACATTTGTGTTTCGGTCCTTGCGCTGTTCAAATAATTAAGAAAAAATAGAAAAACAATCGTTGAAGGGGAACGGTTATCGTAAAACTCATTCAACACGCATCAAAATTGAATAGCTCGAATGAAAACACATTTTAATTCTGATGGCGCGGTCAACTACCATTTATTTTTATATGCATGATTCATATGAATTAACAAAATTGCGCTTGTTTTTTCTTTGATTTGAGAAAAAAATGATAATAATTTTATTCTGGGTCAATTGTCACCACTTGATTATTACCAACGATTATCGAAAAACACCAATCATCATTCTCTTCTCTTTCACACAAAAATAATTAATTGGCATTTGGTGCTTTTTTTCCATTTGGTTTTTTTACAGCAATGTTCAAAATGCGACAAACCTTCATCACATGGCCCGAATGATGGATTCATTGATTCTGAACGATTTTCCACCATATACATTTACTAAAATAACAACAACACATCGGCCAACGCGAACATCAAATGGTATATCGTCAACATCAAAATTATTGACCAAATCAACGGCCAACATTTCAACTGCATCATCCAATTTAAATAATAATAATAATAACAATAATGGAGTTAATGTCGCATCGGTGCTTGGACTGAATAATGGACTTCGACCAAATTGTTTACAAAAAACAAATAAAGTACCAACTCAAGGTAGACAAGAGTTTATTTATCATTGGATTAATGAAAACGTGATTCTCTGTTTTTTCTCTTGTTTCTTTTTTTTTTTTTTTCACATATAATATAAAATTTATATAGAGAGAAAATTTGAATATGTAAATATTGATCTTGTACTAAATTCCAGTCCAAGACTACTTTTTCGGAATGTCCGTTTGGCAGGGCTGGATTATTTTTTCAGTATTATTTGTTAAAGGGTGTAAGAATGGTGAAAAGAAACATACAAACTTCGTTTGCGGTCTAGTGAAAAATTAGAACGGAAATCATTCAGGTTTCAAGCAACAAATCATAATTCACGCAACCGTCCAATTCATTATTATGCAACATATGCTAACGTATTATATGGAAATTGAAAATGCCTCGAATTATTTTTGTTTCATTCTCCTGAATTGCTTCGATTCGCTAGTTTTGTTAAAATAAAAATACATTTAGCGCAAAACTTCAGAAAATTATAATCATTTCGTAGGAAGCCTTTTCAATTTGCCATGCTCTGAATAATGTTTGGATCGCAAAACTCATTCGGTCATTGATCCGAGCAGCGAAGAAATTGAATATTGAATATTCACTATGAAAAGCGAATTGTTTGCGAAGCAAATTCTCCGAACAGTTAAAAAAGCCAGCGAAAAAAAGTTTCAAAATTGATCGCGTGGCTTCCAAAAAATAAAAACGCTAAAAAAGACATACACTTTTCTTCTACTGCCTGCATCGATTCGGTCTGACCATTTGCGTGTGGCCCATAGAAACTTTTCTGTTGTTAATTGTTATTGTTACTATCGAACTTTTTGTATTGTTTGATGTATAAATTCCTCATTCGGACTGTCGTTTCATTAAAGTATGTCATTTCCATAAGAAAACAATTCTCACTTCTCACCTTCGTCATTTCAATATCGTGTTGACTCGTCATAAATTCAACGCAACTATGGAAAAGTGAAAGTGAATGAAATGTCGTGTTTTTTAAGCTGAGTTTTTGCCTTTTCTCGATAAACAAATAAGAATTATTTCATTTTATTCGTTTCAGAAGTGCCACCAACACCAAGATATTCCCAACAAAGTGCAGCCCATACCACAAATGGCACTAGTCCAGCAGACAATCGATGGATATCATCATTACGGCGTCGAGATCCAGAATTACAACCGACATTACCATCAATAAATACGCACAATCAAAATAATTACAATTCAAATGGTTCGATACCGTTATCATTTGGATTGGAGAAACGTGGCCGTAGCAGCAAAATATCACCATCATTACGCAAAAGTCGATCTATTGAACGAGCCCGCGCACGAAAGCTTAAACTTAAAGAAAAACCAAAAAAATCATCATCAGAAGAGAATGAAGACGATCCAGAGGCAACATCAATCGAAGAAAATTCAACAACAAACAATTCACCAAAAGGATTACGAACACACAACAAACGAATTGACAAAATGAAAATTTTCAGTCCGAATGGCTACGAACCGCATTTGGTGGATAGTTTGGAAAAGGATATTTTACAACGGAATCCAAGCATTCAATGGAATGATGTGGCTGGTTTGAATGAGGCTAAAGCAATTTTGCAGGAGGCAGTCGTTTTACCAGTTATTATGCCAGAGTTTTTCAAAGGTATTCGAAGACCGTGGAAAGGAATTTTGATGGTTGGTCCACCAGGCACAGGTAAAACAATGTTAGCCAAAGCTGTGGCCACTGAATGTGGTACAACATTTTTTAATGTATCGTCGAGCACACTTACATCGAAATATCGTGGCGAAAGTGAAAAATTGGTGCGACTTCTATTTGAAATGGCTCGCTTTCATGCACCCAGCACAATATTTATCGATGAAATTGATTCATTGTGTGCTAATCGTGGAACAGAAACAGAGCATGAAGCAAGTCGACGATTCAAAGCCGAGCTTCTCATTCAAATGGACGGTCTGAATGAAACACTGAATGATAATAAAATAATTATGGTTCTTGCGGCTACAAATCATCCCTGGGACATTGATGAAGCGTTCAGACGACGTTTCGAGAAACGAATCTATATTGGTCTTCCGAATGGTGAGGTTTCGAATCGAATGCACACGAGAGTTTTTTTTCATTCGAAATTCTTATTCATTTTTCTTTTTGTTTTTCTTTTTGTTTTTTCTTGTAGAGGAAACAAGGTCCGCCTTACTTGATCTCTGTTTAAAAGACGTTAATTTATCGTCTGCTTTGGATCCAAAGCAAATATCTGATAAATTGAATGGATTCACCGGATCGGATATCACAAATGTGTGTCGGTAAGTTTTCTCATCCGTCAGCCCGACTACAAATGTTTTTTTCTGGAAATAAAAAATGAATTCATTTGCAGTGATGCCGCAATGATGTCAATGCGACGAAAGATAACCGGGCGCTCACCAGCTGAAATTAAGCAAATTCGTCGTGAAGAAGTGGATTTACCAGTTACTGAACAGGATTTCAATGATGCAATGCTTCGGACACGAAAATCCGTATCAGTTGGCGATATTGCCAAATTTGAAAAATGGATGCAAGAATTTGGATCCTGTTAATAATAATAAATCCAATCGAATTTGATTTAAGTGCTTCAATAATTAATGGAATTTAAAACAATCGCCATGTTATTACACCTGCTACATATAATTTATGTAATTATATTAATAATAATAATAATAATTTTGACGTCTAATTTAATTTTGGAAATTATTTAAATGGCAGATTATTATTGTTTGACATGTTTATTTCAGAATCCGCTTTGATCATAAATTGTATTTGCTTTTTCATTATGAATATGTTTATACTCAATTAAAATCCTGTGAAACTGAACAGCAAACAAAAAAGCATTTTATTTCCTTTTTACTTACGATATGGTGCCATCAGAGTGACTCACATTCACTAGCTTGGCATATTTCCTGCTGAAAGTTCGCAATAAAACAAATCATTCAGGAATGTTTAGATGGTCATGGGACCATATATTCAGGATCAAGAATTGATATTTAATCGCATCTGGCCATTCCTGATGAAGGATTCTCAATTTAATTTATTTGATGGGTAAATTTTTTATTTCTATTCAATGTTAAAGCAATAATAATAATCATAATAATTTAAGGTTTTTCAAATATTTTCAAATGCATTTTTGATGAATAATAATAATTCAAAAGAACGCGTACATTTATCTAGAAGTTTTTTTTCTTTGTGGTTTTTTCAATTACTGCTATTTTTTATTCATTTTACGCATTTATTTTACGCACTTTATTTCATTTTACGCATTCATTTTACGCAATTCAATTCATTTTAAAAAAGCCTCCAAACTTCAAATAGCGACAATAATAAAAATGATTTGATTAAATAGTTTATGCATTTTTGCAAGTGTTTTCTTTTCATGTTGATTGATGTTTTATGTGAATATAAATTTATACTAATTTCATTTATTTTTTCAATGTGTTGTTGGGTTCAATGCTGCCAAAAAAAATAATAATATGTAATGTACGAGTAAAGAACATCACGATAAAAGATAGAGTCCAAAAACCACATTCAGTGAATTATTTTGTCTGCATTAATTTAATAATTAATTTTTTAGCGATTAATTTATTTAATATTTGCTTTGAATAATATGGGATTAAATGTTGGTGAAATTGTTTATATCAGCTCGTTTACCATCCAATCGCCCAATTGTTCTGGCTACAATCTGAAACACCAAGAAGAGACATTTTTCATTATTATTTTCTGATGTTCTTTTAATTAAAAAATAAATTTTTTAACAAAATGTTTACTTACATATTGATTGATGAAAATAGTCATCATTGTTGGATGCCATTGCAGCATTTGTTTTTGATAATAATTTAGCAAATGTATCGATTATTGTTTCACTTTATCGGGCGCCATCTGTCATTGATTAATACCAGAAAAAAGATGAAAAAAAAAAATGAATTAAAAATCAATTCAATTTGCTAGAGATTGTTGGGAGGTTTTTGATAAATATTCCAAATAAATGAGTCATTTAGCTATAGTTTTTGCAACAGTAGAAGATCGTGTAAGCTACACGTGGTATTACGGCTAATATTCCTTGCTACTAGTATTGGTGCAGACTACAAATAGAGTGCTGCAAAGGAAAGCATGCTTCATTTTTGATCTCAACACAAATGCGATTTTTATTTCAATGTTTTTATTCTGGGAACGGACAAAATGTATATCAATTGGGGGGGCGGATTCATGCTTCACAAAGAAAAAATCCTAAACAAGCTGGCTGAGGGTGTGAGTGGCTTTAATATGATTATGAGGTATGTGGTAGTGTTTGATGGAAGAATGAGAAAAATGATGCGATCTTTTCATGTAAAATTTGTTAGGCAAATAGGTTTCGTTGTCGATAATAGTGATGGATCATCTTGTATGGCTTGCATGCTGACTGATCATTATTATCATTGTTCCTTCATTCAATTACTATTTAGCGTAACTTTATATTTAGATCGATTACAAATTGTCCGGGTTTTTCGACATTTTGAATTTTTCCGAATCATTTTTCTTCGGCCAAATTTAGAAGTTTTCGTTCGAATTGGAGAAAATAGAAACATGCAATTCACGAAGCAAAATATGAATAAAATGGATGGATTTTCTAGCAGACAATAGGCATGTTTGATGGGCACATTCAACAAACTACACGTACATAATAATGACACCAAAACAATAACATAAATTGAGGACATTCTAATGATGAGAGCTCTCGAATTTTGCATACACAAACTATAAATGTGATTATTGAATGAAATGACGAAATGGAGGTAAACATGTATTTAAAAAAAAAAAAAAAAAAATTAGAGGAAGAATCGGTTTCAAAAACAAAAAACGGAAATGAATAAAACACATGAAAAAGTATGAATGAAAGAATGAACAAATACCTTTAAAATGAATGATCACGGGCATCATTCGACAAACTCATGTACTGTACTACTTGCAGAGCTTATGATCTATCAACATCATCACTACTGGTTGATGTGGTTTTTGTGGTAATCGTTGTAGAAGTCATACGCGTACCAAACTTATCATTTAAATCGATTCCCGACAACAAATCATCACTTTGTTGATATTCGGTGCGTACAATTTCAATGGAATCGACCAATGTATTTGAATCGCAACTGGTCATGCTGCCGGACATTGTCATTTGTGAATCGGTTTCATTTTGATACGTTGCATATGTTGAGCTTGTATGATCGAGACTTTCGGTGCTTGTTATTAATAATAATTCGGGCTCTTGATGAATATTTAATGAATCACTGGAAATATCTTTGCTTATACCGCCACCATAACCGGATGATGATGTACCCGATACGGTTGTTATTGTTTTTGTTTCAATTACTTGTGAGCCACATGTTGTCGCCGACGGTGTCAAGTCTAACAATGGGTTTGCATCGAATGAATCACGTTTGAATTGAATTGATTGGGTCATTGCAGCATATTGTGCATCAATGGAATCGATGCTGTCACGCTTTTCACCACGAACACCTTCGATTGAATCATTATCGGATTTGGATGATTTTCCCATAGCACCAACCTCTTTGGAAACTTCAATTGAATCAATGCTGCTGGTCATTAGATCACCGCTTTTGCTCACTTCCAAGCTATCGGTGCTGCCATGTTGAGAGTTTTTCCCAATAATTTGTTGTTTAGTTTGTTTTGCACCGCTATCTAAACTATCGGCAGATACTTCCATTAAATTGGGTTGAGCAAAATTTTCAGCACCTCGTATTTGGGTCAAAGTTTGGGTTACGGTTGTCTGTTGGGTCACAAATTGGCCATCGGTTGTTTGAATTGGATTCGCTCGGGTGACGATTGTTTTTGTGGTTTGTGTTCTATTGATTCCGTTGCTCTGATCGGATTTATTCGATTCGTCGGAACGTGAAAGTAATATTGCGTGCTCCTCTTTTGCTTTCATTTCCAATAATGTGGCTTCAAGGCAAGCATTTTCCAGGCCCTCAAAATCTTTTAAACTTGCCAATGAAATTTCATCGGCCTGTGCGCTTCGAAGTCCACGTTTCGGAAAACTACCATTACTAAACGAATCATGAGATCCACTTTCCGATGATCGATATTTCCTGTTCTCAAGTGATATAGCCTGTTCCAAACTCTCAAATTCCTGTAAACTATTCATCGATATATTATCGTGTTCTTTCATGTGATAGCGTCGAGCAGCAGCCGCTTCAAAGTCATTACTCGAATATGAATCCTTGAAACTACTAATACGGCTGCTTCCCACCTCAAAATCAGTGTCCTCTTCTTTGATATCCTCCAACATTCCACGTTCATCGAATGGATATCGAAGATTTTGTGCTTGTTCGGCCAATTGCATTTCCACCCATTTACGACTCGATTCCAATCCGTTTGGATCGTCACCGCTTGATTCGGTTCCGGCCCCACTAGATGGACTATCTTCAAATTCAAATGCAAGATCATGACGGCCTTGCAACAATGTTGAACCTTCGTTCGTTGCAGCCGGTGCTGATTTTACGAGAACAATTTTCTCAACATCGTCGTCATGTTTCTTGACATATTTCATTTGATTGATGGACACACTTTTGCCTTCAGTCATTAATTCATCGGCTTCTTTTGCAACTTCTTCGATAATAACAAATTCATCGGTAATATCGGGTTGTTCGATTAGTTCAAATGAATCACTGGTCGGTGAATCGGATTTACCTTGATCGTATTGCATTTCTTTCACTTTGTATTGTTGTTCGATCAATTGTTCGTATTGTTCATTGGATACTTTGACCGGTGGATCATCATAAGATGAATCGAATTTTATTTTTTGAACATGTTTTATTTCACTTGGTGCCGCCGCTACATTGGCAACAATTTCCGGTTCTTTTTCATTGAAATTGTCATCGTCGTCGTCGGAAACATATTTTGTTGGATCATCGGTTATCATAATATCCGGGATATTTGAATAATCGAGCATATTTTGCGATGCGATTCGTGATCTTTCCGATTCAACAATATCTTCTGCCATCACATCTTCAACAATTGTTTCAATGCATGTTACTGATTTTTTTCGTTCGATTTCAAGTTCGGGCTTTTGAGCGCTTTTTGGTGCCATCGATTTTTTTGCACGTTTTCGGTCATTTGGTGTTTTGAATGATCGACTGTATTCTGTTTCATATCGATCATAGTCCGAATCGGATCCACTTTTATCTTTTTCATCTTCGACAACATTATGGACTATCATTTCATCGTCCAATGATGAGCTGTCTGTACTTTCTTGTGATAATTTCGCCATTTCCAAACCAGCCAAAAATGAGGTGCTATCGTTACGTTTGTGACCTTTACCCCGTCGTCCGGCCGGTTGTTCGGTGGCCTCTAATGATTCTTGAAGATTTGTCGTTATTTGAGTATTCACCGATGTACCATCATCATCAGTTACTGTCGTTGTGGTCATTACCATGCTGTCGATTAATTGTTCTGGAAATTTTTCTTCAAATGATGTGCTGGTGAAATTGTCATCTTTCATCGTTATTATTTTTGTTTCATAGCTTCCAATCAATGAGCTACCATATGAACTGGCCATATCATCATGAATATTCTCAACGATTGTATCAACATTTGATGTGCTTGACAAACTCATCGATAAAATGCTTGCATCAGTTGCACTTGTTCCGAATTTATTTTCATCACTACTTATTTCACTTTGTGGCATCATTTGATCCGTACGATCGACCGAAATCAATGAATCAATGCTTTTCATTTGATTTAAATCATCATCGAAAATCATTTCATGCGATCGTTTCATGTTCAATGGCATATCATCATCATCATCATCATCATGATCGAATATCAATTGTTCATCCTGAACTGTTTCGCCGAACGTTTCCAAGCTGGATAACCGTTGTTCAGCATCGTCAAAGTCTAGTTCACCTTCAGCGGTTGATGGCACTAATGTTTCGGATGCTTCTGAGATTTCAACACTTCCCAAATTACCAGAACTTTGTGAGCTATCGAAACTTTTCATACTTTCTTGTGAACTTAACGTTTTACCACTGTGATCAAAAGTAGTGGCCGCCGTATGGTATTCAGACGAGCCTGGAATAAGTGATGCGTCCAGTGCCGTTTGATATTCAGCCGATGAATTTGGATATGAAATGTATAAATTGTCCACATCCGATGAGCATGGTCGACTATTTTCAAGGCTATCATTATGACTGCCTGGACTTGAATAGTTATCGGGATCTGTGACGGACCATCGATTTTTCGGTGCAACTTTTGATTCTTTTCGTCTATGGACTACATCCGGTTTGTTGGCCGGACCGCTATTTGATGCGCTTAATTCTTCGTTATTTTTGTCATTCGCTGCTGATTCGACGTTTTGTTGCTCACTTTTGGATGGTTCGATTGGCGAATGAAGAACTGGTGCTCTTTTCGATTCTACCAAAAAGTCTGCAAGAATTTCATCCTCATTAGCTTTTTTGGGCTCATCAATGACCAACGGTTTACTACTTTTAAGTGGAGAATGCATAACCGGTGCTGATTTCGGCTGACCAAAAATATCTTCATCCAGTTGAGCAGTTAACGATTCTTTGACTTCAATTTTTTCCACTTTTTCAGCGCTTTCAATTGAGGAATGGACAACAGGAGCCGATTTTGGCTGACTAAAGATGTCTTCATCCAGATTTGAAGTTAGAGATTCTTTGGCTGCAGGTTTTTCTATTTCTTTTTCTTGGTGTTGGGATTCATCAACTTTTAATTCAAATTTTTCACTGATTTGACGTTCGAAAGAATGAGGCAATTCGACTGATTGAACTGGTTCTGGTCTTGTATCAATCAAAAAATCGATCTCTTCCTTTGGAGTGTTGTCGATTTCTTCGGAAAAGGAAAGTTTGCTGCTGTCAATGGGAGAGTGAACAACCGGTGCCAGTTTTCCTTCTCCTAACACATCATCTTCTAATGGATTAAACATTTCTGTTTGAATGAGTGGAACTGGTTCCATAATATCTGTTGTGGTTTCGAATTCAATTTGTTCGCTCACTTCTTCGGCGTAAACTTCGATATCCACTGGAATCGATTGTTTTTCTTCGATGGGTGAATCTATAACGGCCGTTCTGTGTGGTTCTGTCGGTGATATCGAATCAAATGATCCCAATTGTTCAATTTTCACATCCGAATATTCAATCTTGGATTGAAATTCTTCGGGGAAACTAACAACAGGTTGCGCTTCTAGAACGTCTGTACTAGTTTCACTTGCATTTGATTCAACTTCAACAATATCAACTTGAGACTGTTGTTGCGCATCCAAAATATGACATTCAAACGCATCGGATTTAATATTATCTGTATGCACGTTATCCGATTCAAATGAACGATCAAATTCCAATGAGTCTGGTTGACTTTCTGTAGCAATTAATGATTCTGACAAAATATTTTTCTCTTGTGATTCGGTTTCACATTTGTCCTCAACACGAGCTGCTTCTCGTTCAGCTTCTAAAAATGAAAGAGTTTGTTCATCCTTTCCATGGGCTGTAGCGTCAATCTCATCCGCTTTCAAATCGAATCGAACTTCACGCGGGGAATCATCTTCGTCAATGAGTTTTTCCTCTGGTTCTATTTTGCTCTTAATTTCTACATCAGAAACGTGCCGTTCACTTTGCAAAAATTCGGTGGTTTCATCCATCATTTGTGGTTGTCCCTGGTCATTTGATGTACGTTTGATAATATTTCCGCTTGATTCGCCAATGTAAAATTTAGTAACATTTCGTGGACTATCGACATCTTCATCATCATCATCATCATCATCATCCAAAATATCTTCACGTTCTTTAACCTTGTAAATCGATGGAGAACTACGTTCGGTTGAATCAAAATCCAAAGATGCAACACTAAAATCTTCTCGCGGCTTATTTTCGCTAGCTGATTCATCATCACGTCCCAGTTCCGGTTTTGTATCTGTTTTCATGCTGCTCGAGTCTGATCTTTCAAGTAATGCATCGCTCGATGTTTTCACCGATGATTCGGTTAGCGAAACACTTTTTTCCAGAGTTTCACTCTCATCTGGGATCGGTTGAAC